>JALPQI010008414.1:0-47480 GCA_025490895.1 Thaumatotibia leucotreta | reverse complement strand
CTTGCGGATCCCCTCGTTTTTGATTCGATCACGCAAGGAAACTCCGAGCATTGCTCTCTCCATTGCCCTTTCAGTCTACTACAAGGTAATTGAAGCCCTACTGAAAGTAGGCCAGAGTATGGCCACTAAAATTTTACTTACATTTTTGGCGGAAAATTAAAAATCTAGAGATGGCCACACTTTGTGTTATGGGAATTAAGAGTTTTGATAGGAGGTATTTTTTATTTTCTGTGCATACATGAGATAATTAAAAACACGTAATTTTTTTTTTTGGGGAGATAAAATTTTTAATGTTGTTATTACGAAACGAGACTAGAAATTATAAACGCTTCCGCATCGGTCAGTATAATTTTTTTTTTCGCGATATTCATATTTGTTCCATTGGAAGCCATATTCAGAAAGACCACCTTAATACGTTTTTCACAGTTGAGATCCCTTAATCACCCTGTATAAGAGCATTTCTCCGAGCGTTTCAACCGCCGATTTCCGTGGGTATCTTGGCTTAAAGGTCTTGAAACCTGGACAAAATCCAAAAAAAAAATCCGTGGGTATCTTATAAATTTTTTGGATATCTTGGTAGTTGTCAACTACGTCTATTAACATATCCAAAAGTTCTTGCATCTCTCACGGGATTAGTGTGATAAGGCCACTGAAGTCACGGCTGTTGAAACGGAGAAATGCCCATAGCATAAACTTCATAAGAAAGTTAAGGCGACGTAGCTCCCACATATGACATGAGTTGAGTGCATCCGCAGGATCTGCGTCCTGCATCCCACGTACTGGGGATTCCTGGAACATTACATGGATGTAGTGCCACTAGAACAACTCGTACCCTTGGTGCAATAAAGCCACATGTGACTTTACGCCCAAAGTGCTTTTATCACGCGAAAGCTACACAAATGCTGTATACTATCCAAAACAAAAATCCTTTTTTTTACACAAATGCTTTATATTATCCAAAACAAAAATCCTTTTTAGTACATGGATGTAGTGCCACTAGAACAACATTACTCATTTCGCAATATTATATAGTATGCCTACCATCAGCTTGTCCATGCGTTAGCGGCAGCTCATGGTAGGGCTACAGAGTTTGTTTTCAACCGTTTAAAAAAAAGACGCTCTCTTTTTTTAATGTTTGTAACCTTAGAACATCCGACTAGGTGAACGAATCTTGAAGGTTCTTTTTTTACAGTAATACTTACCCCGCTTTACGTATACGCGAGAGATGCGTTCCAGAGAAAATCACGTAAAGCGACTTTCGCGTATATGGGGGCTTTATTTTTGCTTACCTGTAGTACAGTTGTTTTACTTAAAACAGTAAATAACGTAATAATATAAGCGAATCCGCGTTAAACGGGGTCGCATAAAGCGGGGTATTACTGTATTTGAATGCTGATCGTTTTTCGCGATATGTGTCGAAGACGCCAAATGCTATAGAAAGTCAGCCATATTTTTATTTTCTACTTTTGCGCGTAGAACCGATGGCCGTTGGGGCGGGAAGGTTCTCGAGTGGCAGCCACGTACTGGAAAGCGCAGTGTGGGTAGGTCCCCCACAAGGTGGACTGATGGCCTGGTGAAGGTCGCAGGAGTCCGCTGGTCCGGTGGCACAGGACCGGTCATTGTGGCAATCTTTGAAGGAGGCCTTTATTCAGCAGTGGACGTCTTTCGGCTGGTATGATGATGACTGTCTACTGACGAAAGGTATACACGAACTTGGAAGCCTAAAGTGCATTCATCCTTAAAATATCACACTTTTCTCTGCAATTATACAATAATCATCACGTCAAATGTTGTCGCATACTTTAAAAAACTCGCAAAGTATTATAATCACTCAAAAAAGCACTGAAAAATATAATTTCTGTAAAGATTTTCGTCAATAAATAAACGCTGTTGCAAGTAAGGATGAATGCACTTTATAAGTCTACAGCTACGACGCTACGTCGTAGACCCTCTACGACTTATCTCTTGTCGCATCTAGCACACTTGACTCTTATTGATAAACACGTTCTCTTTCGCACGAACTTAGAGCCTTCGCATTTCCTTTTGAAACTCCAATATCGCCGGGACAAAGGAATTTCATATCCAAGTATTGTTATAGTTTATGACACTGATCACCGCCTACTCCATACAGCACAATATTTGGATCCATTGCAAAAAAATAGTATAGTTAAAGGCCTTTAATGAAAACAAAACGTACGTATATGTGTCATATATTTTAATTATATGTGTATTGGATGTATGAGTTTATCTTAATAGGTATAATAACAGTTAAGTTTTTGGTATTACTCAAATATATTCTCCACTGTACACTGTATGTTTGTCTATCTTTTGCTTCATATAGACAACTCCTTTGCTCAAAGGTTAACTGGAAGAGATCCCTTACAGGGATAAGTTCGCCTTTGTACCTGTCTATTTTTTTGTATTTTTACCTGTGTTTTGTGTACAATAAAGAATTTACATACATTCAAAATTTTACGTCATAAGTTTTGCGTTACAAAGTTAAATTTTGTGTATCAACTTTTCAGAGTGAAAAAAGGCAACTAATTCAAAATTTCTGTGACCGATCCAGAAAACGCACTTACATTTTTTTTATAGCAACCCTTTTCTACTGCCAAAGAGTGTTGGACAAAGTATAACTATGTACAATTGGCCTTTAACTATGTAATTTTTTTTTACAAACGAAATCGCCGCGAATAGTTCATTTCAAAAAATCTTTATTTACAAAAAAAATTCGAGACATGTCTTTTCGTGGAGCCTTCATTTGTCCTCACGATTAATTAGCTGTGACTCTCGTGTACGTGTCAGTCATACGGTTATACTTATATGAAATGTTTAATAAAGTAATCATTTATTTTTATTTATAGTTGAAAACTAAGGCTTGAAAATCATTAAAAATACCTGACTGATACTTTTCCATCACGGAAATATTATATCTATAATATTAGTACGGCTATAGCGAAATTAGTTTTTTTAGTACAGATGGTGCATTAGCTAGTGCGAGAAGTGGCTCATTTTACGTCAGGTCCAAAACTACGGAGGGCCATCTGTACTAAAAAACGTCGTACGAGACACGTGCAAAAAGGAAATTCGTAACTCGTGTCGATTTAAAACACGACCGAAGGGAGAAACATCGCCACTCGTTTCGAATTTCATGTTTTTCGCACTTGTGTCGTAATGTACTATTTTGTTTGTTCTATCTATTGGAAGACATCTAGCATTTCATATACTTCGAATATAGCTCATACCTTTATGACATTAAAGTCTTATTTCAGTAAATCCGCTCCGGCTTACGATATGCAACATCTTACCTTTACTGGATCGTGAGATCGAAGGAAATATTGTATCTCGTGTAAGATATTCGCGGCTAGCTTCAGGAATTATTAATATATTCAGAATGCAGATGCAAACTCGTGAAGATGACATACAGACACTTTGTTACTTACTCGTAGATATCTTTTTAGTGCTACGGCCGGACTTACATTTGAAAGTTATTACTTATTACTAGCGTACGGACAATTGGTCGGCGCATGCGGGATTTATGTAATAGAACATTGTGCATCAAGGGAGGTAAGTACGGAATTACTAACGAAAGTTTTAGAAGCCCGACGCCGTCATCGTCAGGCGGAGGGCTTTTAGTAGTCCGCTTACCTACCGTGATGTATACAATGTTTTTCATCACACTTGCCGACAAAAAAATAAATTTTAAGACATAATATTATTAAATGACGTACTGACCTTTCTATTATTCCCTAGGGAATATCACTTTTCTATTACTACCCGCTACGCGCGCAAGCAATGGCGCGCTTAGACATCAAGTGTGATGAAATAGTACATTGTGCATGTGCATCTAGGGATGTAAGTACGGTATTACTAACGAGAGTGTTTGAAGCTTGTAATGACTCGAGTTATTATTCCGCTTCCTACCGACCGTGATGCATACAATGTTTTTCATCAGTCTTGCGAGCAAAATTTGTTTTAAGACAAAATATTAGGAAATGACGTAGTAACATTTTTATTACCCCGTAGGGAATTTCACTTTTCTATTACTCCCGCGACGCATGCAAGCAATGGCGCGCTTAGATAACAAGTGTGATGAAAAGGTATTAAACCTTTGCAGTCTATGTCACGTGACGAAGGGAGATGGCATGATAATGAATTCAACTTTAGGCACTGGTCTCACCGCGAGCTACTAAGCTATGAACTATGAGCTATAAACACGAACAAAAGATACGCCCGTGTAAAAAAAACGTTAAATCTAGGTCGGATAACCCGGTTCTGGCCCAGTAAAGACTACTGTGAGTCATATCTTACGGGCCCGCCGCATGTGCATAGATAATTACGTAGGTACTGTGGTAGCTAACGACATACATATCTTAGGTAAGATATAGGTAAGTAGGCTAAGTGGTTTAGCATTACCATCCCGTGTTAGAAAGCAACAAAAAACCCTATTAATGTTAGAAACTCACTTATCACTTAGTCATAAGCTCATAAGTACACATCACGCCTCAGCTGTCCAATTACGCTCAAACTACAGCAATTTCTGACGATAAACAAAAAACGACCGTTTCTTCCAGAGAAACAAATAATTTCTCATTCCAACTCCGAAACACTTAATGAGAAAGCAATAACCACTCAAAGAAAGCCGTCAAGCAATTAACCCACTACAATTAGGTCGAGTATCGCGTGCGCAGCGCAGTCGCGACGGCTCGTTAAATACGACGACACTTCAAAGCAAACTCACCTTTGTCGCCCGAACACTTTGATCTCGAAACGGATCGATGGAATTTTAGCTTTCTTGTAATTAAAATTGAGCAACTATCCGAGTTTCATTTGGACTGCAATGGGGGACAAATTAATTGCGCTATGTATGTTTCAACAAAATGGTGGCGAAAGAATGAAATTAATCTCATGCTAGCGAACACAGGAGAGCATTTCATTTTATTTTGTAAGTACCTACTATTTCATAATTATGAATTAATGGGTATAATTTGGGTTATTTCGATTCAGAATCGTGAGCTTTTTCGATCCTTAAAGGGAAAAAATCCCAAGATTTCGATAATTTTATACTCGTAAATCCATGTGACATTTTTTCCCATTAGTATCTATCGAAAGAGTTCATTCTGAATAGAAATTTAACTCATAATTTACCATTAACCAAAAATTATGTAAATGGATAAAATAAAAATAAAGGTCAGAAATGAATTAGGGAATACATGAGCTGAAATAGTTTTATTTTTAAGTGTTCTATAAGCTCGATATTCACAATTTTTTCATATTTTTTGTAACCACGGATCAAAAGTTAATTTTAAGACCCTCATACTCCTACTCATACTCCTTTTAAAATACCTATGCAACGATACCCCATACTTTAGGATTACAGCAAAATAAAAAAATCAAACCCCACATTACGTGTAGTGGAGCTATACCCTAAAAAAATCTTTTAAATATTTTATTCTACCACTTTGTCGGCGTGATTAAATAAATAAATAATAAATCAATATCTTGAGTCCCACGGTAAGCCCGATTAAGGCTTGTAATGTGGGTACCAGGTGATTAATATTTATACCTGTGCCAAAATCCAAATTTCTAGTACTAACGCCTAATGAGCTATGCTACGGACAGACTGACATGGCGAAACTATAAGGGTTCCTAGCTTACTACGGAACCCTAAACAGGATGCCACTCAGCATGTGTCGTATAAGATGTCACGACGCTGATTTTCAGAGCAACCGAGCTAGAAGTCAAAAAACAAAAATAACTGGAAGAATACGAATATATATAAAACAAATCAATAATAAATATATTGGGACACCTTACACAAATCGACCTAGGCCCACGGTAAGCTCAATTACGGCTTGTGATGTGGGGTACCAGGTGACGATATAATATAGATAGATTCTTAAATACATAGACGGCCATGACCAAGGAACAAATATTTGTGATAAATAAATACACAAATAATGCCCTCACCAGGGTTCGAATCCGGAACCTCCAGCTTCGTAGGCAGGGTCACTATCAACTAGGCTACGGAGGCTAAAAGAAAGAGTAAGACACATTCATTAAATAGCTTATTTTTGTCCCGCAGTGTAGTTAATTCTTAAATTGCGCGAAGCGAAATTACTCCAATTCATTTCTAGAGCCGAGAATACTCTATCTCAAAGGGTTAAACAAATTATTTATTGCCGGATTGTATCTAACACCATTGCGATCGTGTTTATACAAATAAACAGATAAATTAACTGTTTTCAGTACCTACAGTAAGGTGGAAGTACCAGTGCGTAACATGTTAACAGAGAATATTTATTTGAATCACGATATTTTGCTCATATATAAATCTACATAAAGTATTGTCATGTGTTTTGGGACAGGAGTTTGTTAGTTTTGTTAAATAGTATTTATTTTATAGGGCAACGATATCAAAATAACTCAAAATTGCAAATTTTCTTAATCAACTCCATTGTATAATTAAGTATCAGGTGCTTTTGCTGGCAGTCCCAATAGATGGCACCTCAGTACAAGTTTGAATGTCACATATTGCGAAATTGAAAATGTTAACACTCCCTAATAAATGTCAGCCTGTCTTAAAATTATGGAAATAATTTAAATATAATTATTTCAAAGTTGGGATATGAAGCATTAAAGGCACATACATTTATCATGGTATAAATGCCCTAATAGTTGATTTTATCTTAGCGATAGCAACTCAAGCTATGATGACGAGTATTGGTACAGGGTCGGATTTTTCATTATACTACTGTGTTATAATTATAAACATTATAGAAAGAACTTGATGAGAGCAAAAAATCAAGACATAGTTATCAATTTACTGCCTAACAAATGTTTTCATAGTCATTTGTAGGAATGGGAATTTCAAACGAAAATCAGCACGGGTTCCTGTTACATATAAGGGCTGAATTTTTTTTCAGAGTGTTTTGAGGTTATACATACAACCCAATTTAGAGGATACTCGTAAATTGTAAAAATTGTAATAAAATAAGGGACACCCACCACTACACACTAAACTATACTAGGATGTCCTTAAAAACATGGGTCAAAATTCTTTTCGTTGTCTTATTTTGTGTCCCTAAAAAACGTGACGCAGTAGTGATTTTTGTATGAGATGATGTTTTGTTTTAAATTTCTGATACATGGATCAAAATCTAGGGAGAAAAATAATAAAAGTGCACCGATTTTTTTTAATATACTGAGGCGAAACAGCAACTAAAAGCTTGACAGACTGGTATGTAAGACAGCGAAAATAATTTTGACCCATTTTACAATTTTACGAGTACTTATTTCATTTTATAATTTTATGTGGGAGGTGTTGCCCACATTGCAAAATAGGTAAGCAGTATTAAGCATGACGGCAAATATTAAATTCACGCCAACAAGCCTTCGTTATGAACAAAGGCCACAAACTAATAAATTGCAGCAACATTGCTAGCGATAAAGTCCGCGCCTGTATTAAACTGCCTTTAAAATGTAGGTTTGCGCAAACTGTTGAATATTTGATGTCTTCAGATTAACTCGTTCGGCGGCAAACACAAACAGCGCAGTGTTGTTCGCGAAGCTTTCTCTCTGACCAGCGTAACTTGACGTCATGCCTATGCTTAGCCAAGTTGCCAATCGCTAACGCTTAGTAGCGTATCGTAGTTTTCCCTCTCTGTCGCCTTTTCTTATTAGTGCGATAAAGACAGTTAGCTGCCTTTCGTGTACGATTGACGATTAAGCGTTAGCGATTGGCAACTTGTCTATGTACCCTAGAATATGATGATACGGGTCGATTAAAAAAAAAACTTGCTAATCCGGAGGGCTATGTCAGTAACTTTAGTTCACCTACGGATCTCCTCATTTCTGATCGTGTTACGAAGTAAGTCATACTAATTGTAATTATAGTGTGTACGCTGTCCAACAACCTTTGGCAGTAGAAGAGGCATAATTAAAAAAAAACCGGCGAAGTGCGAGTCGGACTCGCGGGCGAAGGGTTCCGTACCATTATCAATTTATTATTAAAAAAATACAGTTAAATCAACCTACCTCAAAAACTATAGGAGATAATTTTATCAAACCAAAAATCTTTGATAGAGTTTATTAATGTGCATAACATAGTTTTTTTTTAGAATTTTATATCACGTAATATAAAAAATAGAGGGGGGGGACACATTTTTCAGACTTTAAGAGCTGATATCTCGAAAACGATTTGTTTAAATAAAGATGACGTTTATAAACCTTCATATCATTTTCAAAGACCTTTCTACTAATACCCCACACGCTTATGTACAACAAAAACATTTTTTCTATCCCTCAGTTACATGTATGGAGGGCCCCCAACCCAATGGTTTTTTTTTTACAATTTAGTATCATAATCCTGTAGCGTTTCATACAATACATATCCTTACCAAATTTCGATACTGTAGCATTTATAGCTTCCGAGTAAATCGGCTGTGACAGACGGACAGACGGACATGACGAATCTATAAGGGTTCCGTTTTGGAGCTACGGAACCCTAAAAATTGGGTACGTATTGTTGATCGCTGATAGAATATTTCAATTGGTCGCAATTTTTCACTGCCCAAAGTTGCTACACAAAATTTAATTTCGTTTCAAAAATTATGACGTTAAATTTTGTTTTCGTTGAAGGCCCTTTACTATGTACAATTTCTTTGCAATCGACTCTTATACCGTGCCGTTGCCGTTACCTCATGCCGTGTGGTGACGGCAGTAAGAATACATTTGTCACCACCCCAACTCCTCCTGCGGGTGTCGTAAGAGTCGACTAAGGGATTGAAGTGTCACTGACCATTATTTGATAAAAGATTGATGATGGGCAGCAGCGTCATCATACTGGACACATTACTGCGACCGCCAATCCGCTTGCCCAGCGTGGCAATTATGGGTATTTACCTCCTAATGCGTCTATACGCATAGTTAATAGGAGAGGCCTAAGTCCATTAGTAGACTCATAGGCTGATGATGATGATGATGACGACCCTTATAATTATATTAGACACATGATACCTACAGCTCAACCGCAAAGAAGCCGTACCATGAGCTCCCACATTATTATTAAATAGCAATCCTTATATATATATATATATATATATATATATATATACGACGTTAAGGCTATCGAAAACATGGTGAGTCTTATCCTCACATTAATATTAGTACATTACGACACAAGTGCAAAAAACATGAAATTCGAAACGAGTGGCGATGTTTTAAAACACGACCGGTAGGGAGGAATTTCGTTTTTGCTCGTGTCTCGTACGACGTTTTTTAGTGCAGATGGCCCTCCTTAGTTTTGGACCTGATGGAAAATGACACACTTCTCGCACTAGAGTCTAAAAAGGCACCATCTGTACTAAAAAGGATTATTCTATACCTGTCAAAAGTTTTTCTTTTAGCCTCGACAATATGCTGTTACATTTTTTACCTCATGGGCACTTTGTATAACTAGTCTGCTCAAAGCAAAAATGTCGTTAAGCGTTGGGAAAGATGCCACAGTGTACCAACAGGAATAGAATGGATCGATTGGACGGTATCTATTAGATTGTATACTATGTTCAAACGCAGCGCATATAGGTTAAGCACCTTAACTTGAAGCTGCAGTACACAACTATCACCGTACCGTAGAATGAATGTTGCTTAATAGTACATGGTGTATTTAGGGCGGTAAGTAGGAATTTGCGCGGGCTTTATTTCACACGAGTTCATAATTCTTGTACCGCCCGCCCGTGGTACACACAATGTTTTTCATCACACCTGTGACGCAAAAAAGTAAATAAAACACTATATTTTCAGAAAACTACTCTAAAATGGTCTAAATCAGGGATGACTTAATTTCATCATTTTCATAAAAGAAATCTCGGCGCGGCGCGCGGCGTGCGCCGGACCGCGCTAGTGCGACGTAATGTTGTATGAAAATCCTTAACGGCCTACTGTGACGTAATGACGCACCTACGGCGCGCGTCACCGCAGCGTATTGGCGCACTGGCGAACAGGTGTGATGAAAAATAACTTACGGCCTGTTTCACAATCAATAACATTTCTCTGACAGATATAGGTATTTTAGATGGCAGCACCAGCTCTTTCGCTATACCAGAAAACCGAAAGGTATTCCTATCCTAGCCTTGTAAGCGATTGTATATATCCGAGAAATTTGACCGGTGGTTGCTAAGACTGAGTGGCCGAGCGGTACAGGCATCAGCCGCGAAAGCTGAGTACGTGGGTTCGATTCCCATTTCGGACGTTGGTGATCATGATGTTTTTTCTTTGGCACATGACATTTCATGTTTCTAAGATATATTTTATTAGGGGATGGTATAACAAGTAACTTAAACTGTTTCGGTTTGAAATCTGTAATGAATACCTGCTTTGCTTTGCTTAAATGTTGCACAAAAGAGTGGGAGAATATTGCCAGATGCTCAGCATTCCGCATTTTCGTCTATGAACCCGCAATCTACTCTTTGGTAGCGCAGATCCGCATTTTTAAAACTGACATACATGACGATGCAGCTATTTTGAAGGGTCGTGGCTCAATGTGAAGGTATTCAAAATACCATTTAGTAGTTTTTAATAAAAGTAACCCTAGAAAAAGACGACGAAGAAGACTTATAAACATTGTTTCTTTTAGTTGTAGGTATGACATGAGAATTGAATTCCGTTTTTTTAATCCCGCATTTTTACGGGTGGCTCCCGCTTTTTGCATTTAATATCTGGCAACACTGGAGTGGAAAAAGTTTGAGCACTTATTTTCCATGCTTCGGTGTGAAGGGATTAAATTATGTTTTTAACATAAAATGTAATTGGTACGTTTATTTAAATATTTTCAAGTACCTATCGCCAAGTTCTACCAAAACTTGGCGATAGGTACTTGAAAGTAATTAAAACTTATGAACCGTTACATGGGTATAAATACCCATACGGGTAATACGGGTATTGTATACAAGTAGGTACAGTCGAAAAATGGTAGATTTATTTTTCCTAACGGATGGTGTGTTTTTACGCAATATTGCGAAAAGTGGTTATTTTTACCTGAAAAACGTACGGTAGGTACACGTGTAAGAAGAGAATTCATACCGTATCGATTTCAAATACTGCCTTCGGCCGCCACTCGTTTTTAACTTTATATTTTCGCACTTGTATCGTAATAGTACATTACGATACAAGTGCGAAAAAAATGAAGTTCAAAACGAGTGGAGATAAATTAAAGCACGTGCAAGTGCTTTAAATCGACACGAGTTACGTATTTCGTTTTCGCACCAGTATCGTACGACGTTTTTCAGTGCATATGGCCCTCTTAAGATTTCAACCTGATGCAAAATGAACCATTTTACGCACTAGCGCGTGAAAAAGCGCCATCTGTACTGAAAAGTATTATTCCGACAAAATAATACTTGTGTACCTACTGCTAAGAAAAGCTTGTCTCGGCAAATAATCTATCGTATATCTAGGGACAGTGAGATTGTAACTTTTTATGACAAGGCTGATCATATCGAACTAGCATAGGAATAGCGGAATAAAAAGGATACATTACTTATAACCCACCCACATGTTTCTTTTGCTAAAAGAAGTATTTTTAAACGATTTCACAACAAGAAATTATCGCTAGACTACGTATGTTTTGCTCGATATCTCTGTATAAAAGAACTTCAGATAATGCTTAGGTAATACAAAAAAATATATGCACAAAAAAATACGACTTCCGAGACAATTTCAACAATGTTTGGCTTGAAATCGATTAAAAAAACTGTTTATTATAATATCGATAAGTAGTGTAATTCAAAATAAGGAGAAACAATACTAACATGCAGAAGTTTAAATAAACGTCCATAAATATATGTAGAGCAATTTTATCCATATAAATATCTACCACAGCGTCCGAGAAAAAAGTCAAAGAGCCGTTCTTTTAAAAAATATCCATGTAAATGTATGGTTTTATTTAAAAAAATAGAATGGTACGGCAGTGACTACTTTATTTCGGCGACAAGCCTTATTATAACTATAAGTAGGAAGTTATAATAACCGGAATTCTATCCCCATATAACAGTATTAAGGCCACAGGACCCTCCGGGCCCTCTCGCGATAAGCACTTTAAGGCCCAATATCTGCGGACCCTTCATATCGGATGATGGATGTGATTGACGTTTTATGTAACTTGCTCTGACCTTGACCCTAAGGGGCACGAAGTTTCTTAGAAATCGACTTAAAAATCGTGTGGAATCAATGAAGATTTTTGGTAATTGGTTTTGCAAAATTCAGCGTAATTAGAGCGTTTTTTTTATTACGTCATTGTCATTCTCTTTTAGCATTTTTTGGGTTGTTCTAATGGCGTCTGATCCGGTGTCATTACCTTTCTTACATTTCGTTATAAAATGACCCAAAATAATTACTACACTCTCTTTGAAATCAGCAATATATTTCAATCGAGATTGTATTGTACACGTCCAGGGACAGGATATACGGTATACAGTTTTATCAAATCTGTGGTTCATTTGTCCAGAATATGTGAGAAAATTACGCCGTTGAAACGCCAATAGAACAACCCTTTTACAAGTTACAAGAACACACTCATAGTCTTAGCAATATGCGCCATGTTCATTTTGAACACCCTACCCCCTTAGCAATATCTGCTGCTAATTGTATATAAGTATACGTGTAGGTGGCATTATGCAAGTCATCTCAAATCTATCGACGTGAATTCGGCTAAATCCACTTATGAAAACCTTTATTACTACGCAATAAGAGCGACAAAGACAACTCGGACAATACCGATCGACGGTGATACCGCGCGATTTGCCTTAAAATTCGAAAGCGTCGATAGGTTTGTGGCCACCCTAAGCCAGCATACAGCGTTTTTCCATAGTAAGTTATAGAACCTACTATGGGAAATTTCGATACGCGGCGTCCGGCACTGAATAGAAGAAAATAGCCGTAGGCATTCGTTGTAATATCGCCTTAGTTTTTAGGGATGTATACATGGGTGAATCAACTTTTTTTCTGTCTGCTATTGCCATGGTTACGGTCGCCTGAGTCACGCTGGTTTGATGTAAAATTATGCAACTTAAACGTGTTAAATAGCATAATTTTGCATAAAACCAGCGTGACTCAGGCGACCGTAACCATAGTAATAACAGACATAAAAAAAATTATTCACCCATGTTTGAAAATAATTAAACAATTATGTTTTTATCCATTTATTATAATTCTTTGTAAACTCATACACTTGATCTATTCAACCACTTATCATCGCTATACACGCCGTTACATCACGAAATGAGACTTACTTACGAAAACCTACACACAATAATGTATTAGACCGTAATATCGTCAACTAAAACTTACTATAAAAAATGCTACGCTTAGCAACCTCGTATATCAGTACTGAGTAAGAACGAAGACACGAGCTTTATTTCAAGGTATTTGATACTTAGTGAGTTTTGCTTATCAACGATATATTATTACCGCTGATTATTTTTTTCTAGGTTCAAATTAGTCTATAAGATTCTCAGCGTTTTACGCTTATTAGCGACTTTTCGACTATAGTCGAAATGTCAAAAGCGAAAGACGGATAAACTCATTTTTTTCTGGGATTTTAAGGGTGACCCAGGAGTAACCCAGGAGAACGCAACCCTATCGTAACATTAAAAAAGTTATAGACACAGATATAGTGAAGAATGTTGTTCCTTCGCATTTTCATGGAAACGGTCGAATTCATCTTTCTATCTCAATACAGGGTTACTTTTTCAACGATACAATAAATTTACCGTATCATTGGTATCGATAATAGATCACATTTATCAAATAAAATCAACATTTTATTAATTATTTTTTATTAATTTATCCTTCATGCAAATGTAACATAATGGGCGCACTATTTACAAGGCGTCAACGGTGCGGTTTGACGAAGGGAAGGTGTGATACAACCCGCCGCACGGCGCCACGCGCGTTGACATTTTAAACAAACTGTTGACAGTTTTGCCGAGCGTTTTGCCAGTTATGCACGTCGATAGAAGCGTAATACGTCCACATTTCTTGTTAGATTTGCGGATACATATCCGCAAATCTAACTACATACAGGTGTAGTGAGAAATTACTTGCCTTCGGAAACGTTCGTAAGCACATGCTGTTTCAGGCAGTGTCACCGAGTCTGACTGAAGTAGCATGACAGCTATTACTGTCAGTCTCAGTGAGATAGACTGAAACAGCATGACGTTGACGAACGTTTCCGAAGGCAAGTCATTTCTCACTACATCTGTAGTAAACTACATAGTAACTACATAGTAAAAAAAACGTACGTTGATTTATTGTACTGGTGAAAAAGTAACCCCGTATATCTCATGTATACTGAAGTTCACTGTGACAGCAATACGAATTCGGTCATTGACATAAAAATGCGAAGGAAAAGGTTTATGTTCTATCCTCTTATTCAAAAATGTCTGTTAACTTAGCAAGCCAAGTGTTGTTGGTCCCTTTCGCTGTTATAGATATATTGATAAAACCGAAAGGGACAAAAAATACTTAGCGGCTTGCTAAATTAAGAGACGTATATAAATAAGGGGTATATCTGTAGCCAGGGACATTATTTTATAGTAGATAATATTAGTATTTATTTAAGTAAGTACCGTAAAACCACCAACTACGAGTATAGTCCAAAGGC
Organism: Thaumatotibia leucotreta; assembly: GCA_025490895.1. NCBI lineage: Eukaryota > Metazoa > Arthropoda > Insecta > Lepidoptera > Tortricidae > Thaumatotibia > Thaumatotibia leucotreta. The sequence continues at coordinate 32,818 of JALPQI010008414.1, read as the reverse complement.
TCCCTACAATGGTCCAAAACTTAATTGATATATTTTCCATTAGGTGTTATAAGGATCGTACTATTCATTAGGCAAAACTCCTCATTAATAATAAAAAACTTGAAAAGTCAAATGAAGATTGGGACTGATGCTTTTAGGAGTTAAAGTTGTGGACCATAGTTGGAGTATTGGACCATAGTTGGGGTATTGGACCATAGTAGTCATACGATAAGTACTTAATTTTTTGTCTAATGGTTACTGTAAACTAAATGAAAAGTATTATTTCTCAACGGTGTCTAATACATTACGATGAATAGGATAAATACACAGTTTAAAGTTTATCGAGCGCACCATAATTGACTTGAAAATGCAAACAAACGCCTTAAAGCGGAAACTAAAAAGAAATAACCAACTATGCTAAAATCAGAATTATTTTCAGTAATAAATTATATGCACAATCATCCAAAAATTTGAGATTTTCAATACATCAACAAAAATATGGCACTGAATTTTAAAGACATCGGCAGTGTCGTTTTATATGGTTACCTATCATGCTTCAATATTTATCAATATTTATTTCAAAAGGACACATTTTTATTTTAACCCTTGTAATTCAAACTGAAAATAGTTATGCAGAAAACGACTAACTTCGATTTTTTGTCAATGCAGAAAGCGACCAAACACAATATGTTAAAGCTTAAGTCAGATTGACAAAAAAATGACGTTGCTTTTTGTATAACTATGGTCAATTATTCGTCATAATATTACTTAGATTTTCTCGAAGTTAAGATAGGTATCCATTTCATATAATCCGTAATTACAATGCAAAATAAGATGTACTATGGTAACTATGAATAGTTTTAATGTCTCTATAAACCCTTCATGAGAATAAAACTGTAAAACAATAATTTCAAAGGAAAATAAAATAGTAACAAATATTACAACTATTTTAAGATAGTGTGATAAATATCGTGCAGTAATTACAATGTTGTGTAACTTATATATAGGTATTATTTGCATTTAGATCATGCAGAATGCTAAATTATGCGCAGCAGTCGGTACGAGAATAAATAAATTGATTGAATAGCAAAAAACTCGCTTTTTTTCATATTCCTGAAAGCAAAGAGAGAGCCCTTTCATTTGATACCCATATCATGGATTACAAACAGCCAGTCCGCCATCTTGGCGAGGCCGCCATCTTGGCGAGGCCGCCATATTAGATTTGTAATGACGTTTCTCTTAGCCAGCCATGTATTGTCATTAGAACTCAGAGCGAGCGTGAGCAAAATTGCATCCTAACCGAAGAACGGGAAGTGAAAGTATATGTGAATGATAATTTCTGAAAGAAAAAAAGGTATGAAAAATACTAACAATTAGACATCGGTACTATTAAGATTGCATTTATTAAACATGCTTAGAATATGTAGGCAGATAATATTTAATAACGAATAGAAATAAATAAATATCAGTATTATGATAAAATATAATAAACTTTGACATTTAAAAAGACGGCAAATTTTAATCATTCAGCCGCGAAAAGATCGCTTACGGAAATTAATTCAGGGCTTCTTTTTAAGTGACATACGTTAAATTATAATTGACTGTCACGACTGCCGGCATAATCATACAAATTTAACAAGAGTGCAGCTTGTTACAAAAATACACGCCTGCCAGTTTAGAAAAAAAGCCAAATCACATAAAAAAGGCAAAGAAGTTTCTAGCAGGAGAGCATTTTTGAAACCGAACTGCACTGTATCTATAAATGTTTTGAAATATGTCAAAGACGGTCATAGCGCAAGACCAATGTTGCCAGTAAAAAAATGCACTATGACCGTCTTACTATAGTTTAAGCCTAATCTTATCTTAGCACTAATTAAATTAAATTATGCATTATCTTTGGCGAATACACTGCTTGCGGTACCGTGAAACTTATTAAAAAAAGGTCTTAAAAAAATGTACTAAACTCGTTGTAAAGTGTCACAAAATTCGCTATTAATACTGAAGTACAAAACATCCCCATACAATGTCTGCACATGGTACCTTTTCACTTAAAACTACGCTTTTACAAGCTAGAAAGACTATTATTATACATTAGAAAAGTGACCAGGAAATTGGCTTCATAGATAAAGTATAAATTATAGGTACAAAGTACAAAAACATGCTTTCCGTATCGCGCCATCTAGTTTTATCATTGTGCACTTATTATAAGTTAGGCTACTTTTTGTAAGTATGCACCTTCTTTACAGTACAAGTAAAGACCATTTTTTTTTTCAAAATTAGTTTTGAAAGTCTCGAGTTTATTAAAGTTAATATTTAATAACATAAACGTCTTACAAATTAGGACACATCAAAAATGATCGTCGAAATTGTTCTAACCTCTTTTCGTGATCACAATTCTTTATATTATATTTAATTTAATTGTGGTGTTACAGCGTTAGCAGTACTTTTTTACGTTACTATATTAAATAATTAAATATCCAATACTACTTCACATAATAGTTCAATTTGAACCTTATATACAGAAGGTTAAACATGAAATTCCAAAACCCACAAGCTGGAATGTTCATTTAGTTTAAATATTAAATTAAAAAGTCTACACTATTTAAGATTAAGAAGACTACATCTATTTACAAAAGTTTAGCTACGTTCCCAGTCCATTTTGAGCCGACTTAGAATCGTCAAAATTTTCCAATCTCATATATTAACTGTCGAATTAAACAAATAAATAGAAATGACTACCTTAGGTTTAGGTACTAGTTCCCCCATTGGCGTATAAGCGATGAGCCATCTTGTATTTTCTCGTTCAAGAAAAGAACAAAAGACACAGATCCTTTATCAGTTAAAGTGATATTTGTAGTTGCAATAGTAGTTGCGCTGGGTGTTCTAGAGAAAATTTTCTAAAATAATTAATCGTCCGCGAACAAAAAAAAAAAAATCCAATCCCTACTCGCAGCTCGTAGTTTATCGCTGTTGATGTGACCAATGCCACATACAAGTCAACTAGACAAAACCTTAAGCAAAATAGGTAGTTTCCATTATACGAACGGTACATAACTGTACTTTTATAGATACACAGAATTGATGAAAACATATAGACAAGGATTTGAACCCGCCATCCTTAGTTTCTTAAGCGGGGCGTCAATTTGTTTCACAATCAAAATACAAGGTTGGAAAATCAGGTATTTGGAACACGGAGCGTCAAGAGAGGTTCTAAGTTATTCAAATATACAGGTCAAATCGTTCACACACTACTTCGTATAATACAGTTATGTACAAGACAGAACCTATCGCGAACCATGGTCGTCGTGTTGCCTGCTTGCCTCCCTGTCACACTTACGTACGAATATGCAAGTGCAACAAAGAGGCAACGTGTCAATCGAAGTTCGCGATAGACTTACAGTTTCCTACAGGCTTCAAGCCTTGCTAATGCTGCATCCGAATTTCGAAGCAAATCTCAAATGGACGATTTAAAAACACTTTTTCAACGCATTAACTACCAGCAACAAATAGCGTCGGCTGACAAGCCAAACTCACTATAAAAACTGTCGCTACTCTTAGCAACCTCTTAATTTCAAGTAGGTATCTGTTATTTAGTGACTTTTGGGTGCCATGCGACGATATGTGTTATCTACATTTAACCAGTAGGATTAGCATTATATCTGCACCTTTTATATTTATGGGAAGCCTTTCGCAGCGACATACTCTCGCACCAATCGTGTGCACTTACTGATAGTAAACTTCAGCCATCCGTCTTTGTCTCTCCAATGACGCATTCATTAGAGTGACAGAGACAAATGCTCGATATTTAATACTTTCGAAGTTTGCGATATGTCAACAGTACTTTGATCGCTACTGTGAGTCATATATTATCTTATAATGCCTTCAACGCATATGAGGCGTGTTTCTTCAAATGGGCATATTTCCACTTTGTCAATAGAGCCCCTTGTTCATAAAGTCACTTTCGCTCATACAAACATATTGATAAGATCGAAAGGGACAAATAATACTTAGCGGCTTGCTAAGTTAAAAGACGTTTATGAATAAGGGTTATGTCTCTTATGAAACATATAAATAATAGCCCTTGTTGACAGAGTGGAAATAAACCCTTTTGAAAAGACACTCCTCATATTATTGTGTGCATTGATGTATTTCGATACATCTATAAAATGACATGACATTACATGAGAATGCACGATTTTATATGCGTTTAAGGCAATATGCACCGAGCGAAAAAAATTGAGAAAGTTGCGAAAAAATACTGGTACGAAATGCGTTAAACAAGTTCATATAAATAAGTTCAATTACCAATTTACATTTAGTTTACCCCACATGCACAGATTTATCGTAACCCATATAATTATGGGTGTTTTGTTAATAACATTTAAGATTCGCTAAGAATTTCGATTTCAGCTACTATGAGTTGCCAAGTGAAACTCTCCCTACGATTTGGCATCTTTCTAGCACTTTCGCTAAAAAGCTAAATAACAGACAAAGTTCAATATCCAATGTCTTAATCAGATTTACTTAAGTCTATTGAGCGAAAACCGATTCAAAAACGTCAGACAAGTCTCTTGAAAATTTTTGTATTTTCACATTTTAATAAGAAAGTTTTCAAAAAATTATCATATTGGTCATTAGACATTTACTGGCACAGCCTTCTTGTGGACATCATCAAATGATACGAGAAAAATTATAGTATTGTTTTCAAAATCATACTTAGCTACGTGAAAAACCAGTAAAAAATTTCATAGGCCTTCTCCAAAGTTAAAAACCACATCAAAATTTTGTTATATATTTGTGCTAGTAAAAAAACGTCTCAACTAACGTTTGAATAAATTAACGCCGTTTTCATACACATATTAGACCAAACATTAATTATTCCTTGAGATTTGAGCATTCTTAATTAATAGTCTCCATTTTTAACAACACAAATTACAATTATTGCATGCTTATGGCAAGAAAAATCACTTCACTATGGTCCTAACAATATCCTTTACAATCAATCACTACTAACCATTTTTAAAATTTCGCTAAAAATTTCTGACGTCACAAACGCGACGAAAAGAATACTGACCTTTTTCGAGCAGCACGTGTCGCCTTCCTTACACACTTATTCGAATTTACAAGTGTGAGAGAGAGCCAACACTAGATCGGGTTAGATAAAAACGTTACATGTATTTCGAAAATTCATTAAGTATCGCTTAGTTTGACTACACCGTATTCACTAAATCACGGGGTCGTTTCAAAGTCTTATCTAACAGTCACCGTTTCACTGCGCATTCGAAATTTAAAATCACTGCACTGCGAGAACGTCGACACGACGTTTCATATCAAGTAAGCGTCTTTAATTTTGCACCTTACGGGTCATGTAATACAGTTCAAGGAGTTACCCCCTTATTCATAAACGTCTAACTTAGCAAGTCAGTTTTGTTTCCTTTCGGTCTTATAGATTTATCGACAAAACCGAAAGACACAAACATTAGCGGGGTAATCCTACGCAAGAGTGTAATGTAAGTGCCCAATTTCTAGTACATTTATTAATTAATTGTACAAATTTTAATGTATTTATAAAATAATTATATAATCTTAATATTTGATTACAGATGTAGTGTATAATCCTCACCCTTCCTTCACGGAAACGTCCGAATGTTTATTTTTGTCTCAATTCGCTTTAGTACAATGGCTACTGAAGTTCATTGTGACAGCAATGTGAATTCGGATATTTGCGTAAAAAGTCGAAGGGAAAGGATTATACACTACATCTGTACTACCTTTTTGCCCATTGCTATAATAAATTCTCTGACAGCGGTCGAATTAGTACGAGTACGTAGATATTCGACGAACAACACTCGCGAGTGCGCGACGTGCGTCACCGCTCGCCGTGAGGCCCTACTGATGTATTATCAAACCGAAATCAGAAAGGGATTCGAAAGTACTGTTGACACAACAAATTACATAACATTTACCTAGAAAAGAGTTGTTTATAGATATAGTGAGTGATTATTTGATTAATTAATCTATCGTCTGTATGTCTCTGTCCTTAAACTGTGAATATAACTACGAATATATCCCAGATTGACTTATACACTGATGTGTCAACAGTACTTTCAAATCTCATTCTAATCGCGGTTTGATAATACTCCCCGGGGTGGCTCTGACAGTTCTAACCGAACGCGCTAGATGGACAGGCCTGGTAACATTGAAACTTGGATCATAAGTAAATCAACAGACGATGAAATAGTCACTTTCATTACACTTACATGGATTTACCCAGCTTGCTAAGTTATTATGAATAACGGCTCGACGAAAGTTCCAGAAAGTAAGCGCGGCTCGATTCAAGAACGCAGTAAGCGCCGTAGAAGCTGCGTCGAGAAGTGGACCTTACGGCGTTGGGTTTAAAGTTCGGTGACGGCGTAGAGGTCGCGGTGGTCGTGCGGGGGGCGCGGGTCGCGGCGGCGGTGAGTGGTGCCCGTGTTGGGGGCGGGCTGTTGGCGGCGCGGCCGTTGGAGCGATCTGCGGGATAATGGTTTATTACAAACAAGTTAACAAATCCTTCTAAGGGCTGATTTTTCAATCCCCAAATAAATCTATCCATTAGTTAAAATTATCACCATAATTTTCTAAAACCATCAATCAAAAAAAGACAGGGCTAACATTTATTTGACAGGTACTGTTAATTGGGGATTGAAAAATCAGTCCTAAATGATAGAAACCTCGAAACGTCATAACAATGTTGCTTATCATGAACAAAGATGTAATCCAAAATAACACTTGCTTCTAATTTGAATTCCAGGGCTTCATTATTAGAATTGAAATTACGACTCTGTAGCATCTTATGGATCCTTGTATCTAAAGAATGTTTTTTTTCCTAGCCTATACTGGTGTCCCACTGGCGAAGGCCTCTCCCCTGGATCTCCATGACTCTCGATTTTGTGCTTCCTTCGGCCAGTTGTCTAGGAACGAGTCCATATCGTCCCGCCATCTCCGTCTGGGCCTGCCGTCCGCGTCGCTGTACCGGCACCCACTTTGTGGTTATGCTAGCCCACCTATCAGGATCCATACGATAGACGTGGCCAGCCCAGTCCCACTTGAGCCTAGCGGTTTTTTTGCCGACGTCAACAACTCGCGTTTTGGAGCGCAGTGTGGTGTTCCGGATGCGGTCAGTCCTTTTAACACCTAAAATACTACTAAATAATGTTTACTTAAATATTTTTAAGATGTTGTTTGTAGTTACTAAAAATAAAGCTTCAATAATTTTTAATCTGAGAACGTAGCCAAGATGACAAATGGTAACGCTCTGTAGCGTATCGTAGATCTTTCTCTCTGTAGCCTATCGTAGTTGTATCTCTGTCACTTTTTCTTACTAGTGCGACAAAAAGAGTTGGGTTTGTTTGCGACTGAGAGACGCGGGTGTGGTGCCCTCTACGACCTCGGAGATCGACGCAGAGATAGTGTCCTTCTCACGCTCCCGTCCTACCTACAGTGAATCCCTATCTCGCTCTCTGAGCGTATCCGCTTCCGCTGTTTACTTGGCTCCCTCGGCTCCCGCTCGTGGCGTTTGTAACGGCGATGACACCTTCGCCATCGAGTTATATTGCCGCCGGGCAGCTCTACGACTTCGAATATCGATACATGTAGTGTCCTTCTCACGCTACTACCTATAGTGAGTCTCTCATCCGCTCCCTCGGCATCCCCTGATCCGCTTACCTGTATTCAAGCGCAGCGGTGAAGATTGCGAGCGGCGGCAGGCAGCTCTACGACACAGCAGCTGGGTCATTGTCAGTCCGAAAAACAAAAGTCGTCCACTCGGTGGTCAAAAGTTAACAGCTTTTATAAATCGATGTAACGATTTGATTGCATAGGGCTATAGACCGGGAAACCTATTTGTACCGTTAATTGTTTTATCCCAAAATAAGTACAGGAATTCCTTAACTTTAGGTATGTCCACCGAAAAGACGATAACCTAAATCTGATAATGACCCAGCTATAGTATCACTCTCACACTCCTGCACGTCTCTGACCCCGCTCCCTAGGCATTTTCCTGTCTCGCTCCTTCTCCCGCTCCCTTTGCATTTCCCTATTCCGCTCACCTGTATTCAAGCGCAGCGGCGGACAGAGACTGCGGCTTCCGCACCGTCGCATATTTTTCCTGCTCTCTTGCCATCTTCCTCTCCTTCGGCATCTCCCGCTCCCGCTCTCGTTCGTGGCGGGGCGGAGTGTGGCAGCGAAGGTATCAAGCCACTGAGCCGTGCTACCTATAGTGTGTCTTCCACTCGCTCCCTAGGCATCTTCCTCTCTCACTCCTTCTCCCGCTCCCTTCGCATGTCCCTATCCCGCTCACCTGTATTCTAGCGCAGCGGCGGACAGCGGCTGCGGTTCGGTCCGCCGCGGCGGCCGCACCGTGGCATACTTGTCCCGCTCCCTCTCCCGTCCCTACACATCTCCCTCTCCCGCTCACCTGTATTCTAGCGCAGCGGCGGACAGCGGCTGCGGTTCGGTCCGCCGCGGCGGCCGCACCGTGGCATACTTGTCCCGCTCCCTCTCCCGTCCCTACACATCTCCCTCTCCCGCTCACCTGTATTCTAGCGCAGCGGCGGACAGCGGCTGCGGTTCGGTCCGCCGCGGCGGCCGCACCGTGGCATACTTGTCCCGCTCCCTCTCCCGTCCCTACACATCTCCCTCTCCCGCTCACCTGTATTCTAGCGCAGCGGCGGACAGCGGCGAGTGTAATCGGCTTATCTTTGTCCAATCGACCTTTAAACTCTTCCCATTCACGATGCGACTTAGGATCTAACTTGTGTGACATAATGTAAATAAGTAAAGTATCCCATTGTTTTACGGGTTCACCGAGTGACTCTAAAGCGAGCAAGTTTTTGTTCAATTGGTCTATCATACGTTTCAATGAATATGAAGATTCCTTAGCGATGGCTTCGATGTTAAATATTGCTGAGACATGATTTTGCAGCAATAAGCGTTTATTATCGAAGCGATCACACAGGAGTTTCCATGCAGTATTATAATTTTTGGAACAGAATTCGACCGATTTAACGACTACTGCCGCCGAACCCTTCATTGACGATCGCAAATAGTGAAATTGTACGTGCAAATGTCACCGGAATAGAGGCCTACCTAATGAAACGACAGCTGCGATGGGACAGACACAGGACAGAGTGGCGAAGCGCTTTTACCTGTATTCTAGCGCAGCGGCGGACAGCGGCTGCGGTTCGGTCCGCCGCGGCGGCCGCACCGTGGCATACTTGTCCTATACTACTACTTGTCCTATATTACTGCAGTTCGCAGTAAAAGAGTAAGTACGTGCAAATGTCACCGGAATAGAGGCCTACCTAATGAAACGACAGCTGCGATGGTGCGGACACATCTCTCGCATGTCACAGGACAGAGTGGCGAAGGCGAAGCGCATCTTTTACCTGTATTCTAGCGCAGCGGCGGACAGCGGCTGCGGTTCGGTCCGCCGCGGCGGCCGCACCGTGGCATACTTGTCCCGCTCCCTCTCCCGTCCCTACACATCTCCCTCTCCCGCTCACCTGTATTCTAGCGCAGCGGCGGACAGCGGCGGCGGTTCGGTCCGCCGCGGCGGCCGCACCGTGGCATACTTGTCCCGCTCCCTCTCCCGTCCCTACACATCTCCCTCTCCCGCTCACCTGTATTCTAGCGCAGCGGCGGACAGCGGCTGCGGTTCGGTCCGCCGCGGCGGCCGCACCGTGGCATACTTGTCGGGCTCACGCGACAGCTCCCTGTCCCGCTCGCGCTCGTGGCGTGGCAGGGCGGGGCGAGGAGAGGCGGCGAAGGTGGCGAGGGGCGGCGCGGGGGCGGCGGGGCGCAGGCGCGGCGCGCGGGGCCCGAACGAGGCGTATTTAGGGTCGAAGCGGTTCAGGGCGGTGCGGCTGGCCTGACCTGGAACACAATGGAAATTAACGTGGTTTTACTCAATTGCGTAGACGAGTTACCAATCGCTAGCGCGCAATCGTGAACGGAAGGCAACTGCAGTGATCGGTTTTTTCGATTCTCCCGGCGGGTCTCCTATAGTAACTTGAAAAATAAACTTTAATTATATTGCCATATTTCTGTGTTTATACACACAAGAGCATACTTTATTATTACAATAGTGGTAAATAAAATTTTATAATCACTCCCGTAATTTTTTAATACGCGAAATCCCGCTAGGGGGAACCCAAAAAACCGATCACCGCACTTATAAGAAAGAGTGACAGGATAGAAACCTACGATACGGTACTGAGCGTTAGCGATTGGCGACTTTACTGACGCACCGGGACTAGCCAGGATGCCATTTTGCAATCGTATACGATAAGCGATAATTAATAAATGTATTGAAATTACATATTATACCGTCAAAAAAATCACGAGATCTTGATCTGCGGAAATGGTCACGTGTCTTTTCTTAGGCATGCTGGCCCAATAAAAAAATCTTCATTCTCAATAACATCACACAGATGCAGGCATACTGAACCTTTTGTTGTGAAGTCGTGATACTCGGGACTTAATCGAGTATAAATATACTTTCAAAATTACCTCTGACGTTATATTAGTTTCTTTATAACTTACTAAAACTAAGTTTATTCCTAATAACGGGAATAACGAGATAAATTATTGAAAATGATTGGAACGTATTTATTTTTCCTAATCTGACTGCTGAGTACTGTTTTTACTATCAGACTACTCACCCTTATTCAGTTCGGTGTTAAGCGCGCCGCCGGGCCTATCTCAGTAGAAGTCATTGCTCTCGAGTGTCTTGCATTGCTTGCTCAGTGTGGCGTATTTGCCGTTGTGCGGAGCGCGGCCCAGCGTGTGCGAGCCGCCTAATGCATCCACTCCCATGGAGCCGCTGGCGCCGCGGCCGAGCGTCGCGCTGCCGGACATTCGCGATCTGCTGTTGGAGAAAGTTTATTTTTAACAAATTGTTGAATTTGGTACAATGTGTAATAAGTAGAGGTCGGAACTATGGGTGCAAAACTTTAACAAAACTTTAAAATTGACATATGGGAACACTTTGGCCAAGAAAAATAGGAATATTATTGAAAAATCTGTATACAATTTTATTCCCTATCTCGGAATTTTCAACTTACTATGTGTGGGTGTGTAGATATGTATATTTTATGGATGTATGTGCTATGTCAAGTCCACTTGAGAAGTTTTATTAAAGTTTTGCACCCATAGTTCCGACCCCTAGTAATAAGGTAACTTTGTAAGCGTAGAGAGAAGGCAACCGTCATTTTCATTTCGACAATTGAAATAAAGCGCGGGGGCGCGTATGAGGGACACACTCTAGGAAGGGTGGGAGTGTAACAGGGACAGTAGAGGCAGCGCGAAGGAGCGTTACAGAGACGCTCTGTAAGTTATTAGTATAAGGGACAGTGAGAGGGACGTATAGGAAGCACGGGAGCGTGAAAAGAACAACATACCTTGGTCGATCTCCAAGGTCACACAGCTGGACAGCCGCACTATAACTCGGCGATTTCTCGTTTGGGAAGAGCGCAGAGCGAGTGAGAATGAAGCGTTATAGGAGTGGTGTGAGTTAAAAAGTGTCTCTCTCACGTTTCCCCTACTGTCCAGTAGGGGAAACGTGAGAGAGACACGCTAATAGTAATAGTGGGGGTGTGAGAGGGGCAGTATGGGGAGCGTAAGACGGACGCGCTATAGAAAAGGTGGGAGCGTAAGAGGGACAACTTAACTAGGTCGATCCCCAAGGTCACACAGCTGGACAGCCGCACTATAACTCGGCGGTTTAGAGCGCAGGGCGAGTGAGAAAGAAGCGTTATAGGAGTGGTGCGAGTTAAAAAGGGACAGTAGGGGAAGCGTGAGACCGACACGCTAATAGTAATGGTGGGAGTGAGAGGGTCAGTATGGGGAGCGTAAGAGGGACGCGCTACAGTAATGGTGGGGGTGTGATAGGGACGGTAGAGGAAGCGTGAGAGGGACGCGCTGTAGAAAAGGTGGGAGCGTAAGAGAGACAACATACCTAGGTCGATCCCCAAGGTCACACAGCTGGACAGCCGCACTATAACTCGGCGGTTTCCCGTTGGGGAAGAGCGCAGGGCGAGTGAGAAGGAAGCGTTATAGGAGTGGTGCGAGTTAAAAAGGGACAGTAGGGGAAGCGTGAGACCGACACGCTAATAGTAATGGTGGGGGTGTGAGAGGGGCAGTATGGGGAGCGTAAGAGGGACACGCTATAGAAAAGGTGGGAGCGTAAGAGAGACAACATACCTAGGTCGAATCCCAAGGTCACACAGCTGGACAGCCGCACTATAACTCGGCCGTTTCCCGTTGGGGAAGAGCGCAGGGCGAGTGAGAAGGAAGCTTTATAGGAGTGGTGCGAGTTAAAAAGGGACAGTAGGGGAAGCGTGAGAGACACGCTAATAGTAATGGTGGGAGCGTAAGAGGGGCAGTATAGGGAGCGTAAGAGGGACGCGCTATAGTAACGGTGGGGGTGTGATAGGGGCAACTTACCTAGGTCGATCCCCAAGGTCACACAGCTGGACAGCCGCACTAACTCGGCGGGTATAATAACTCGGCAGTTTCCCGTTGGGAAAGAGTGAGAGAGACACGCTAATAGTAATAGTGGGGGTGTGAGAGGTGCAGTATGGGGAGCGTAAGAGGGACACGCTAATAGTAATGGTGGGGGTGTGATAGGGACAGTAGAGGAAGCGTGACAGGGACGCGCTATAAAAAAGGTGGGAGCGTAAGAGAGACAACATACCTAGGTCGATCCCCAAGGTCACACAGCTGGACAGCCGCACTATAACTCGGCGGTTTCCCGTTGGGAAAGAGTGCAGGGCGAGTGAGAAGGAAGCGTTATAGGAGTGGTGCGAGTTAAAAAGAGACAGTAGGGGAAGCGTGAGAGGGGCAGTATGGGGAGCGTAAGGGTCTCACCAAACCAATCGACGCGGAGTCGGCTTTCGCCGAGTGTTTTACACCACACTATTCGCATTTAGCCGATCGACCGTCTCCGCGGTTGAACACCTGCGTTAAGCAGTCTCATCCTCCTTGCGGCCGTAGAAACGCTCGATCGCCTGCGGTAGCAGTTGCAAAGCGGCGGTCGGCTCTCCCGTGCTCCGTCCTGCCGTCGAGACGTCAGACAGCACGCGTACAGCCGCCGAGTCCGACGAACAGTTAGATTGGACAGCGGGTGATCGGCAATCGTAAATCTCATTTTTGGAGACTAGTTGTTATTGTTAGTAACTAGTTTGAAATTGAACAGACGTGTATGATTACGACAGTATTACTTCGTGTTGTCAGATCTATTGCAGATTTTAATGTGGGTAATAATTCAAATGAATAAATACAAACGCATCAGTAGCTACTTCGGCCGTCATCGGCTCTTTTCGGCCGTCGTCAGCTATGTTCGGCCGTCGAAGACGCTGAACGGCTTCCGCCAGCTCTGACCGGTGCTTATCGCAGGTACTCGGCCGTGATCGGAGCCGTTCAACTCTTTCCGGCACCATACGGCGGTATTAGGAGATTTACGAATGCGAACGTGTGCGTCAGGCTGCAAACGGGGTCGTACGAATGCGAACAGCTTTACGGCAAAACGCCGTTTTCCCGTCGAAAGACGTCGTTTCGCGTGAGCCGAGCCGATTTACGATGTCCTCGCTCTTATTGCGTTGACATAAAGCTTTTTCCGTACGCGATTAGCCGAAACGGCGTCGACTAGTATGGTGAGACCCTTAGAGGGACGCGCTATAGTAATGGCGGGGGTGTGATAGGGACAGTAGAGGAAGCGTGAGAGGGACGCGCTATAGTAATGGTGGGGGTGTGATAGGGGCAGTAGAGGGACGCGCTATAGAAAAGGTGGGAGCGTAAGAGGGACAACTTACCTAGGTCGATCCCCAAGGTCACACAGCTGGACAGCCGCACTATAACTCGGCGGTTTCCCGTTGGGGAAGGGCGCGGGGCGGGGGAGGGTGCGGCTGCAGGCGCTGCTTCCTCCGCTGGAGAGGAAAGGCGTGAGAGACAACATACCTGTGTCGATCCCCAAGGTCAAATAGCTGCAAAGCGGGCCCGTAGCTCAGTGGTTTACTGTTGTAAAAGCGAAGGGGCGCGTATTAGGGACACACTATAGGAAGGGTGGAAGGTGTGAGAGGGGCAGAAGGGGAAACGCGTGGTGGCGTGATAGGGACGCACTATAAGTAGTAATGGAGCGTAAGAGAGACAACATTGTTGGAGGTATAACGCTGGCCATTTTAAAAAGGATAGTTTTGAATATTTTTGGTGGTGGTGTTCTCTTGTCACTCTTACTCGATGTTTTTTCCTTATATGGCCGGTGTTCTCTTGTCACTCTTACTCGATGTTTTTTCCTTACTGTCATGTCTTTGTGTTGTTTATAATAATATACAAATATTTACAATGTTCCACTGCATTCTGAATCTCTAACCCTGAATAACTCTGTTAAACATACCTAGGTCGATCCCCAAGGTCACACAGCTGGACAGCCGCACTATAACTCGGCGGTTTAGACGACGCGCTAATAGTAATGGTGGGGGTGTGAGAGGGGCAGTATGAGGAGCGTAAGAGGGACGCGCTATAGTAATGGTGGGGATGTGATAGGGAAGGGACAGTAGAGGAAGCGTAAGAGGGACGCGCTATAGAAAAGGTGGGAGCGTAAGAGGGACAACTTACCTAGGTCGATCCCCCAGGTCACACAGCTGGACAGCGGCACTATAACTCGGCGGTTTCCCGTTGGGGAAGGGCGCGGGGCGGGGGAGGGTGCGGCTGCAGGCGCTGCTTCCTCCGCTGGAGAGGAACGGCGCTTGCTCTTCGCCGGTGCCGGCTCGTCTGAGAACAGACATACAGGTTATAATTTTAGGGTTCAAAGAAAAAGTCAAACGATTCTTTATTCAAGTAGGGCTTGTGCATAAATCACATTGGGGGGAGGGGGTCCAAGAAAAAATCACGAAAGATCACGTTAGGGGCGGGGAGGTACAAGGAGACCTCACGTGTATTTTTCTATGATGAATAAACTAAGAAATATTGTGAACTTTGCGGCGAGCGAACGTTAAAAGTTGAATGAGAAAAATACACGTGAGACTTCTAGAGGGGGTAGCCAAGAAACTCGTCAAACATCACCAGGGAGGGAGGGGGGATCAAAAAGTAGTCGAAAAAACCTCGCATGATTTATGGATGAGCCCGTAGGCATAGCAACAAGCACGTTTGAATCGTGATGCACAGTAAAATAAAATATACTTTCAGTCCTAACCGGTAATAATATGTAGGTAGTCAATTTCAAAGGGTGCCTCCGTGAGCTGTTCCGTATAAAAGTTAGTTATTTTCTGTGATTTGATTTTCTTCCACGCTTGAAGAACCTCAAAATATCTAATATGTCTCGAAAATTCGCTTTTACATGTAATTATATTACCGTGAAATGGTTCTACGACTACGATTTACGATGGTACAGGTCATTTTTTATTTTGAGTATATGTAAAACTTATATCTTGTTTAGGAATCACAGTGGGCAAGAGTGGAAATGCACAAGTGACAGACGATGCGATAAAGCGGGACTATCATACTCGAAATATATATTTATATAATATTTTATCCTATATAATGTCCCACCGGCAAGGCACAGGCCTCCTCTCATATATGACTCATATATAATATGAGAGGGATTGGGCTATAGTCCCCACGCTGGCCCTAAGCGGGTTGGGAACTTCACATACACCTTTTTGAATTTCTTCGCGGATGTATGCAGGTTTCCTCGCGATGTTTTCCTTCACCGAAAGCTAATGGTAAATATCATCTGATATTCCGTACATAAGTTTCGGAAAAACTCATTGGTACGAGCCAGGATTTGAACCCACGACCTACGGATTGAGAGTCAAACGTCTAAACCACTGACCCACCACCGCTTCAACTCGAAATAAATTACATAATAAATATTAGATGTCATATACCAAAGAAAAAATAACGAGTTAACCAACGCCAGAGGTTTAGAATAGAATAAACTTTTATTCACATAAAGCACACATTACAGAACAGCAAAAGTAAAAACAGTGGAAACATTGTCTGAGTTAAAAGTAAAAAAAAAAAAAAATGTTACTATCTTGTAGCAACACTATCATTAACATTTTACGTACTTGGTGTTGATATATATCCAGGCATGCGAGTCAACAAGCACGATGGCGGTAAACAGGAACCCGGCCGCGATGGCTGCTAACAGCTGCAGTGACAGCGCCTGAAATTACATCATTATTATATTACGCATGTTAAATTACATAGTTAATTAGCAACCCTCGATCCGGACCAAATCTGGTGCAGCGAATCTCAATGGTCACTTGGTCATTCAGCGCGGTAAACCTGTCGACGCGTGTAACAGAGTTGTATTTGAACCGGTTAAAATTATCATAAATAAGCTATCAAATTAAATGGTTTAAAAATTTTCTCAGCGATACAAGCGCTCGCTCCGCTTCACGGTCCCGGCTTCAAGCGCTGCCAGCGCTGTATGCAGCGCTGTAATACAGTCTATTCTATTCTATGTGTACCTGTAGCCCGGCATCGCAGGCAGCCCTCGCGCCGCTCAGCGATACTAGCGCTCGCTCCGCTTCACGGTCCCGGCTTCAAGCGCTGCCAGCGCTGTATGCAGCGCTGTAATATAGACTATTCTATTCTATGTGTACCTGTAGCCCGGCGTCGCAGGCAGCCCTCGCGCCGCTCAGCGATACTAGCGCTCGCTCCGCTGCACGGTCCCGGCTTCAAGCGCTGCCAGCGCTGTATGCAGCGCTGTAATATAGTCTATTCTATTCTATGTGTACCTGTAGCCCGCGATACTAGCGCTCGCTCCGCTGCACGGTCCCGGCTTCAAGCGCTGCCAGCGCTGTATGCAGCGCTGTAATACAGTCTATTCTATTCTATGTGTACCTGTAGCCCGGCATCGCAGGCAGCCCTCGCGCCGCTCAGCGATACTAGCGCTCGCTCCGCTTCACGGTCCCGGCTTCAAGCGCTGCCAGCGCTGAATGCAGCGCTGTAATGTAGTCTATTCTATTCTATGTGCAGTGGCGTATCTAGGGGGGGGCAGGGGGGGCACGTGCCCCGGGCGCCGAATCAGAGGGGGCGCCAAATCGGCCAAAACTTTTGATATACTTTTGCATAATTTATACATAAGAAAAATTAAAATTCTTAAAATGCTAGACTGGTACATTTTCCCCGGGCATCAAATTAGGAGGGGCGCCAAATCGGCAAAATATTTTGATTTCCTTGTGCATAATTTACATATGAGGAAAATCTGTAGGTATGCATAAATTTTAGAAATGTACATTTTCCCCGGGCGCCAAATTAGGGAGGGCGCCAAATCGGCCAACATTTTTGATTTTCTTGTGCGTAATCAACTCACAAAGAAAATCTTTATGCGTAATTTAAAAAAAAATGCCAGATTGGGTCATTTTCCACGGACGCAATATCAGGGGGGCTCCAAGGTATCCTGCCGTTTGACCAAAAATTGTTTAACAAATTTACACTTGGCAACCAACTATGTACTGGCAAATTTATGTTTCGGCAAATCCTTTTTTCTACAAAAACATCTTTGACAATTTATTATCTTAGCCAATTAATCAACCAATAAAATATCATTTTATAAAAGGTATTTTTGGCAAAAGAATATTTAACAGCAAAGTAAACTAATAAATTTACCATAAGTCTAAAAATGTTTGGTAAAATGGGTTGGAGTATAGCAACGGGGGCGCGGGACAAAAAAATTTTGATTGGGGTGGTGTCATTATGACACGTATTTTTTATAATGCTATCGTATAGAGGACGCTAAAATAAGCATGTTTTGTATGGACAACTTTTCTTAAAACTTGATAATTACCAAGATATTGGCTCCTAAATAAAATTTGGTTTTGGTCAAAATTACTAATGAATGACTCTGCAGTGAGCGAGCGAAGCGAGCGAACAAAACCTTCCAGGGCAGATCCGACTCGGATAGGTTAGGTTAGAAGACTAAGGCGGGAGCAAAGCTTCGAGGTTATTTTTTTTGTTGCAACCCAGAAAACTTTTCCCCAAAATCAAAAATGGCCGAGATATTCGACAACAAATAAAAAAAAATTAACATAACATTAATCGCAATCTTGACCAAAATCTGCAGTGAGCGAGCGAATCGAGCAAACAAAACCTTCCGGGGCAGATCCAACTCGGATAGGTTATGTTATATTTTTTTTTGTTGCAACCCAGAAAACTTTTCCTCAAAATCAAAAATGACCGAGATAGGTATTCGGTGAATGTACAAATATGTTAAACGTAGTTTTAGGTGACATGTAAAATATACAATTGATATATTTATTAATTTATACATTGTTGTAATGTATCAATTGCTTAATGATTATTTGTCAATTGAGTTTTTGTAAAATGATACATTTGCGGAATAACATTTTTGCCACTTACTACATTGGTGAAACGTTTGTTGTACAATAAATATTTGCTAACATTGTTTTGGTTAAACATTAGTGAACCGGGCTCCAAGCCAGCAAATTTTTACACATAAAGAAATCAAAAATGTTTAGTTATGCCCTAATTCACAAAATGCTAGAAAGGTCAATTTTAAAACTTTATTTCAGAAAATCGGTACTGTATTTTTTTTAGTCGTTTTCTTTAGATTTCACTTTTTTTTCTCTTAACCGCGTAATGCCTTATTTGCAGATTTTTTAATATCAAAAGTATGGAAACAAGTTTATATCCGGTCCTACAATACTTATTAGCTTCGAGCAAATTGTTTTTCGGGTACGTCCCCAATTGGTGAAGTGGAGATGTGTTTTTTTATATTTGCTGTAATTGTATAGTGTGGGTTATTACTGAATCTCTCTTAAAAAGAATAAGGGTCTTGAAAGAAAGTTTTGATCCGTAGATCCAAAAAATATGAAAAAAAATCATGAATAGTGCCTTTATAGAATACTTTAAAATCGAACATAATCGGCTCAGCCGTTTTTGAGTAACTACGTAACCCTAAACGGAGCTTGGCCCGACATGCTCTTGGCCGGTTTTTTTCTTATTAACTACCCACATACTTTTTTTTTCATTATTAGTCCATATGCTATTAACTAAGACCCATCTTTAACTTTACAGAAAATAAATAAATAAATATCTTGGGATATCTCACACAAATCGACCTAGTCCCACGGTAGGTAAGCTCAATTAAGGCTTGTGATGTGGGTACCAGGCGACGATATATATAACAGATAGATACATATAGATACTTTAATATATAAACAGGCATGACCAAGGAACAAATATTTGTGATAAATAAATACACAAATAATGCCCTCGCCAGGATTCGAACCCGGAAAATATTGATATCCATTGTTTAAAAAAAATAAGGAAATAAAAGGAATAGAAAAGTTCAATCTTTTTCTATACTACTAGGTAAGTACAGGTACGTAGTACGTAGGTGTATAAAGACATACTGTACATTCTAAAAAGACATTTTAATGATGTAAATTGTACACAAACTTCTGATTTCTAAATTAGTTTTTTTATCTATCCTTCACGTTAGTTGTATATAAATAAAATCACTGCTGGCCATTTAAAGTCACTAAACGTCTTGTTAGAATGTACAATATACAGTATGCCTAAATATACACAGAGATTGTAGTCTAGGTAGGTAACAAACATAAAAAAAATATATACTTAGTCGAATTGAGAACATCCTCCTTTTTTAAGTCGGTTGAAAATCAACTTTTTTTTCCTGCCTAGTAGGTTCAATTTTGGAAAAAATTACGGAATCCTAAAAGTGAGCCTTTTAAGGGTTGCGTACTAACTAGGAACCCTTTAAGAGTTCAGTTAAGGGGGGGGGGCGCAAATTTGGCGCCTGCCCCGGGCGCTTTTTACCCTAGCTACGCCCCTGTCTATGTGTACCTGTAGCCCGCGATACTAGCGCTCGCTCCGCTGCACCGGTCCCGGCTTCAAGCGCTGCCAGCGCTGTATGCAGCGCTGTAATATAGTCTATTCTATTCTATGTGTACCTGTAGCCCGGCGTCGCAGGCAGCCCTCGCGCCGCTCAGCGATACTAGCGCTCGCTCCGCTTCACCGGTCCCGGCTTCAAGCGCTGACAGCGCTGTATGCAGCGCTGTAATAGTCTATTCTATTCTATGTGTACCTGTAGCCCGGCGTCGCAGGCAGCCCTCGCGCCGCTCAGCGATACTAGCGCTCGCTCCGCTTCACCGGTCCCGGCTTCAAGCGCTGTCAGCGCTGTATGCAGCGCTGTAATATAGTCTATTCTATTCTATGTGTACCTGTAGCCCGCGACACTAGCGCTCGCTCCGCTTCACCGGTCCTGGCTTCAAGCGCTGCCAGCGCTGTATGCAGCGCTGTAATACAGTCTATTCTATTCTATGTGTACCTGTAGCCCGCGATACTAGCGCTCGCTCCGCTTCACGGTCCCGGCTTCAAGCGCTGCCAGCGCTGTATGCAGCGCTGTAATATAGTCTATTCTATTCTATGTGTACCTGTAGCCCGGCGTCGCAAGCAGCCCTCGCGCCGCTCAGCGATACTAGCGCTCGCTCCGCTGCACCGGTCCCGGCTTCAAGCGCTGCCAGCGCTGTATGCAGCGCTGTAATATAGTCTATTCTATTCTATGTGTACCTGTAGCCCGCGACACTAGCGCTCGCTCCGCTTCACCGGTCCTGGCTTCAAGCGCTGCCAGCGCTGTATGCAGCGCTGTAATATAGTCTATTCTATTCTATGTGTACCTGAAGCCCGGCGTCGCAGGCAGCCCTCGCGCCGCTCAGCGATACTAGCGCTCGCTCCGCTTCACGGTCCCGGCTTCAAGCGCTGCCAGCGCTGTATGAAGCGCTGTAATATAGTCTATTCTATTCTATGTGTACCTGTAGCCCGGCGTCGCAGGCAGCCCTCGCGCCGCTCAGCGATACTAGCGCTCGCTCCGCTCTGCTGCTCTTAGTGTCTATCATGCATACATCTCGTCTATATTAAGATATGGCATAATTCTCTGGGGCAACTCCGTTGATGTAGACAGAGCATTTAAGGCCCAAAAAAAATGTATAACAATATTAAATCAGGTTGCATACATGGAGGCTAGTAAACCATTATTTACCAAATTAAAAATTCTACCTTTGCCATGTTTATACATAAAGGAGTGCTGCATGTTTGTAAAACAACACGCACACTTCTTCAAGACCAGAGAAGAGGCTTACGGCTCGAATTCTAGATGGAAACACAAGCTAAGTTTGCCCAAATCTCGCTTAGTATTTCATGGCAATAAAAGTTTATAATAAGTTACCCGACGATTTAAAAAATAAACCAACCACACTTTTCAAAAAACATTTACATAGGTATTTATTAGAGCACTGTTTTTATAGTGTCGACGAGTTTATGTGTCGGTGATGTATTTTCCTAGTTAATTTAGTATGTATAAATGTAAATATGTAGATATAAGGATTAGATATAAGACTAATATTTGTACACCGCTTTGACGGTAGAATATGAAGAATCAAATGATAATTTAAGATCTAATTTATGTACCATATTCTAACAAATTAATAAATTTCATTTCATTTCACCGGTCCCGGCTCCTAGCGCTGCCAGCGCTGTATGCAGCGCTGTAATATAGTCTATTCTATTCTATGTGTACCTGTAGCCCGGCGTCGCAGGCAGCCCTCGCGCCGCTCAGCGATACTAGCGCTCGCTCCGCTGCACCGTTCCCGGCTTTAAGCGCTGCCAGCGCTGTATGCAGCGCTGTAATATAGTCTATTCTATTCTATGTGTACCTGTAGCCCGGCGTCGCAGGCAGCCCTCGCGCCGCTCAGCGATACTAGCGCTCGCTCCGCTGCACCGGTCCCGGCTTCAAGCGCTGCCAGCGCTGTATGCAGCGCTGTAATATAGTCTATTCTATTCTATGTGTACCTGTAGCCCGGCGTCGCAGGCAGCCCTCGCGCCGCTCAGCGATACTAGCGCTCGCTCCGCTTCACGGTCCCGGCTTCAAGCGCTTCCAGCGCTGTATGAGCGCTGTAATATAGTCTATTCTATTCTATGTGTACCTGTAGCCCGCGATACTAGCGCTCGATCCGCTTCACCGGTCCCGGCTTCAAGCGCTGCCAGCGCTGTATGCAGCGCTGTAATATAGTCTATTCTATTCTGTGTACCTGTAGCCCGGCGTCGCAGGCAGCCCTCGCGCCGCTCAGCGATACTAGCGCTCGCTCCGCTTAACGGTCCCAGCTTCAAGCGCTGCCAGCGCTGTATGCAGCGCTGTAATATAGTCTATTCTATTCTATGTGTACCTGTAGCCCGCGATACTAGCCCTCGCTCCGCTGCACCGGTCCCGGCTTCAAGCGCTGCCAGCGCTGTATGCAGCGCTGTAATATAGTCTATTCTATTCTATGTGTACCTGTAGCCCGGCGTCGCAGGCTGCCCTCGCGCCGGCCACGAAGTAGGCGCGCGCCATGCGGCACTCTAACGCGCCGCTCAGCGATACTAGCGCTCGCTCCGCTTCACCGGTCCCGGCTCCTAGCGCTCCTAACGCCGGTTGAAGCGCTGAAATAACATACAATGTTAGCTATGAGCGCTGAATAGTCATACATAACTAATAGTATTACCTACGTATAGAAAATCCACTCCTTCACGAAGTGCCATTCGTCATAAATCCATACACTACTCGTCTACAAGCAAAATTGTACCTTGCGACCGCCCACGAACCGTGGGCTTTGCGTATCGTGGTTTAATGAAAGCTGCGAGGGTTTATTTATTTAAACTTTATTGCACAAAAGAAAATCTTAAAGTACAAAAGGCGAACTTAATGCCAAGGGCATTCTCTACCAGTCAACCTTAAGGCAAAGCAGAGAAGGTGTGGGCGGTGCTATCTTGGGTATGTAACAAGTAAACTGAAATGAGGGCTGAGGGTTGTTATTGAGACACAATATATTCAATAATATGAGCGCGCTGATACGTTAACGTACTACACGACTAATCCACTCGCGGCGCTCTCGCTGAGACGAATGCCCGTCCAGATCGGCCGAATACCTACCACTTACCTACCTAAACTCCGCAGTGAAACTCTCCTGGTATTAGCCAAGACAAAATCTGGTATAACAAAATTGAACGCAGGAAAAGAACGATAGAACTCGCCCAGAAAACTTGGTGTGATTTAAAAGCTTGCGACATTGAGCAGGACTGCCGGCGCTCGCCGCAGCTACCACTATTTTTTTGTTAGGGTGTTCTCACGACATCCTACCGCTACCACCGCTCGCTGCGGAGCTCCGCTGTCAGGATATCCTCCCGGGACACCTTGTAACTGACCGGGGTCGTTGAAGAGAAGGATAGAAGTCGCCTAAAAAGCTTGGTGTGATTTAAGAGCTTGCGACATTGGGACAGGACTGCCAGCGCTCGCTGCATCTACCACAGTTTTTTTGTTTTGTGTTCTCACGACATCCTACCGCTACCACTGTCAGCTCCGCTGTCAGGATATTCTCCGGGACACCTTGTAACTGACCGGGGTCGTTGAAGAGAAGGATAGAAGTGGCCTAAAAAGCTTGGTGTGATTTAAGAGCTTGCGACATTGGAACAGGACTGCCAGCGATCGTCGCAGCTACCACTATTTTTTTGTTAGGATGTTCTCACGACATCCAACCGCTACCACCGCTCGCTGCGGAGCTCCGCTGTCAGGATATTCTCCGGGACACCTTGTAACTGACCGGGGTCGTTGAAGAGAAGGATAGAAGTCGCCTAAAAAGCTTGGTGTGATTTAAGAGCTTGCGACATTGGGACTGGACTGCCAGCGTTCGCCGCAGCTACCACAGTTTTTTGTTAGGTGTTCTCACTACATCCTACCGCTACCACCGCTCGTTGCGGAGCTCCGCTGTCAGGATATTCTCCGGGACACCTTGTAACTGACCGGGGTCGTTGAAGAGAAGGATAGAAGTCGCCTAAAAAGCTTAGTGTGGTTTAAGAGCTTGCGACATTGGGACAGGACTACCAGCGCTCGCGTAGCTACCACAGTTTTTTTGTTAGGATGTTCTCACGACATCCTACCGCTACCACCGCTCGCTGCGAAGCTCCGCTGTCAGGATATCCTCCCGGGACACCTTGTAACTGACCGGGGTCGTTGAAGAGAAGGATAGAAGTCGCTTAAAAAGCTTGGTGTGATTTAAGAAGCTTGCGACATTGGGACAGGACTGCCAGCGCTCGCGGCAGCTACCACAGTTTTTTTGTTTTGTGTTCTCACGACATCCTACCACTACCACCGCTCGCTGCGGAGCTCCGCTGTCAGGATATCCTCCCGGGACACCTTGTAACTGACCGGGGTCGTTGAAGAGAAGGATAGAAGTCGCCTAAAAAGCTTGGTGTGATTTAAGAGCGACATTGGGACAGGACTGCCAGCGCTCGCCGCAGCTACCACAGTTTTTTTGTCAGGGTGTTCTCATGACATCCTACCGCTACCACTGTCAGCTCCGCTGTCAGGATATCCTCCCGGGACACCTTGTAACTGACCGGGGTCGTTGAAGAGCTGGGGCGCGCCCCGGGACAGCACCGCGAGCGCCTGCCGCACCGCTACCACCGCTCGCTGCGCGTTGCGGAGCTCCGCTGTCAGGATATCCTCCCAGGACACCTTGTAACTAACCGGGGTCGTTGAAGAGAAGGATAGAAGTCGCCTAAAAAGCTTGGTGTGATTTAAGAGCTTGCGACATTGGGACAGGACTGCCAGCGCTCACCGCAGCTACCACTATTTTTTTGTTAGGGTGTTCTCACGACATCCTACCGCTACCACTGTCAGCTCCGCTGTCAGGATATCCTCCCGGGACACCTTGTAACTGACCGGGGTCGTTGAAGAGCTGGGGCGCGCCCCGGGACAGCACCGCGAGCGCCTGCCGCACCGCTACCACCGCTCGCTGCGCGTTGCGGAGCTCCGCTGTCAGGATATTCTCCCGGGACACCTTGCAGGATAGGTAGTAGTGCACCATCTGGAAAAGTAAAAAGTTTTTATTGAATTTACAGTTGAATGTACACAAGACAGAAACTTGGGCCTTCCACTGAGAGCGGAGCAGACTTGGTTCCGTTTCATGTCCATCGCTGACGAAAATAGTATGCTAGTATGCAGTTTACGACTGCTAGCGTCAACAGTGAAAGTTAAATGGAGCCATTAACGATTCCGCTTAGTTCGTGATGGAAGACGGGCATTACACTAAAACCTGAATCGAACTGTTTCCATAAGGCAAGCGTTGAACGGTCGAGATAAGACGAGTGTCGAGCTATGCGTCCGGCCTCTCTATCTGTTAAACTAATGCTAACATGCACGTGGCTTGACTGCACTCCGTTCAAACCCTTGCGAGGGTTTGGATAAAATAGTGTACTTGTATTCAAGTAAAGTATTCCGTAGATGAAATTATTTGCTAGATGACCATTTGTAGGTTAAGACCTCCATTTGTTTCCATACCTCTCAATCTTTAGCCGTCCATGTCCAGTTACCGTAACTTCTATGATATCGTCGCCCCAGCGCCGCCGCGACCGGTTTTTCCGTATTAAATGTTTATTCCTTCTCATCAGTCTACCCCATTCCACAGCTGGACGTAGGCCTCTCCCGCTTTAGGACCGCACCGCTCGCCACCGACTGGGCGCTCATCCTCACACCTTGCAACCTAAATGGTCGCGCACCGTGCGGTTTCAGAGGAACTTCCTCCCGCGGACGGTCCGTCTGTGGAATGAGCTCCCTGCCGAGGTTTTCCCGTTGGACTACAGTATTGGGTTCTTCAAAAGAGGAGTGTACAAGTTCTTATTGGGTCGGCAACGTGACACCCCTGGGGTTGCAGGCGCCCATAGGCTACGGTGACTGCTTTCCATCAGGCGGGCCGTATGCTTGTTTGCCACTGACGAGGTATAAAAAAATGAATATTATGTACTTACATCTAACGGGAGCCGATGCGGCGCGTAATTAGCGAGAGCGGAAGCGGGGTCCTGACAGGCGTCCGCTGCTGCTACCGCTCCCGCTGTCAGCAAGGCTCCGGCCAGCCAGCACGCCACTAGGGCGCCTAAGGCTCCAACCTGAAACATGTAACCGCAAAGTCAGCATCACATTTCAGTTCATTGCTCGACGCATACGGAGGTGAAATACCCATAATCGTCTCGACATAATCGTCAAAAAACAGCTACGTAAAAAGACCTAAGACAACTGTAAGTACTGCTCTACTTACGAAACAGTATTTAAAACTAACATCAGTCTAGCCAGTAGGCCACGTCCATAGGGTTTAGTTAGGGTAGTCGTCATCGAAAGTGATGAAGAAAAAACAAGTGCATACCCGCTACCAGTGACATTTTGGGACGCAGAATAGACGCCTTAGAAGATTTTGCTGCTCTGCTGCAGCACATACAGACACCACCACCCCGCCATGCCGTCGGCCCAGCGAGCCTCCCACCCGTGTACACACACACAGTACTCACACACAGCAGCAACAGCGCTCGCCGCGAGCGACGCGCGGCGGCGGCTAGCAGCGCGACACAGACGGCGCCGCAGCACCGCCATGCCGCCGCCAGCGAGCCTCCCACCCGTGTACACACACACAGTACTCACACACAGCAGCAACAGCGCTCGCCGCGAGCGACGCGCGGCGGCGGCTAGCAGCGCGACACAGACGGCGCCGCAGCACCGCCATGCCGCCGCCAGCGAGCCTCCCACCCGTGTACACACACACAGTACTCACACACAGCAGCAACAGCGCTCGCCGCGAGCGACGCGCGGCGGCGGCTAGCAGCGCGACACAGACGGCGCCGCACCACCCCGCCATGCCGCCGCCAGCGAGCCTCCCACCCGTGTACACACACACAGTACTCACACACAGCAGCAACAGCGCTCGCCGCGAGCGACGCGCGGCGGCGGCTAGCAGCGCGACACAGACGGCGCCGCAGCACCGCCATGCCGCCGCCAGCGAGCCTCCCACCCGTGTACACACACACAGTACTCACACACAGCAGCAACAGCGCTCGCCGCGAGCGACGCGCGGCGGCGGCTAGCAGCGCGACACAGACGGCGCCGCACCACCCCGCCATGCCGCCGCCAGCGAGCCTCCCACCCGTGTACACACACACAGTACTCACACACAGCAGCAACAGCGCTCGCCGCGAGCGACGCGCGGCGGCGGCTAGCAGCGCGACACAGACGGCGCCGCAGCACCGCCATGCCGCCGCCAGCGAGCCTCCCACCCGTGTACACACACACAGTACTCACACACAGCAGCAACAGCGCTCGCCGCGAGCGACGCGCGGCGGCTGCTAGCAGCGCGACACAGACGGCGCCGCAGCACCGCCATGCCGCCGCCAGCGAGCCTCCCACCCGTGTACACACACACAGTACTCACACACAGCAGCAACAGCGCTCGCCGCGAGCGACGCGCGGCGGCGGCTAGCAGCGCGACACAGACGGCGCCGCACCACCCCGCCATGCCGCCGCCAGCGAGCCTCCCACCCGTGTACACACACACAGTACTCACACACAGCAGCAACAGCGCTCGCCGCGAGCGACGCGCGGCGGCGGCTAGCAGCGCGACACAGACGGCGCCGCAGCACCACCCCGCCATGCCGCCGCCAGCGAGCCTCCCACCCGTGTACACACACACAGTACTCACACACAGCAGCAACAGCGCTCGCCGCGAGCGACGCGCGGCGGCGGCTAGCAGCGCGACACAGACGGCGCCGCAGCACCGCCATGCCGCCGCCAGCGAGCCTCCCACCCGTGTACACACACACAGTACTCACACACAGCAGCAACAGCGCTCGCCGCGAGCGACGCGCGGCGGCGGCTAGCAGCGCGACACAGACGGCGCCGCAGCACCGCCATGCCGCCGCCAGCGAGCCTCCCACCCGTGTACACACACACAGTACTCACACACAGCAGCAACAGCGCTCGCCGCGAGCGACGCGCGGCGGCGGCTAGCAGCGCGACACAGACGGCGCCGCAGCACCACCATGCCGCCCCAGCGAGCCTCCCACCCGTGTACACACACACAGTACTCACACACAGCAGCAACAGCGCTCGCCGCGAGCGACGCGCGGCGGCGGCTAGCAGCGCGACACAGACGGCGCCGCAGCACCACCATGCCGCCGCCAGCGAGCCTCCCACCCGTGTACACACACACAGTACTCACACACAGCAGCAACAGCGCTCGCCGCGAGCGACGCGCGGCGGCGGCTAGCAGCGCGACACAGACGGCGCCGCCGCAGCACCACCCCGCCATGCCGCCGGCCCAGCGAGCCGCCTCCCATACCCAAGCACGCTGTAATACAAGGAAGAATAATAAAATCGCGGTTTTGACATCGAGCCTAGTTTTATTCAAAAGTCAATGAGCAGATCTGATAGGTACACTGAATGAAAAAAAAATTGTCATTGACAACATAGGTATACTTTGGCCAACCAGCCTGTCAGAAAAAAAAGGGAGACAATTCAATAAATTTAGGCGCGAAGAGCTGCCCATAGAAAATTTCTCAGGATCTATTAATTCGACCGAGCGAATGCGTTGTTAATCATTGCATATGTATACACCGCACTACACAGCCGGTAAGTTGGAATTACGTATTGGAAGCCGAGGTGCTGGCAGACTCTCAACTATTTGGTGGAAATCTTAATGTCACAGCAGTAGTGCTGTCAACCCAGTCACCTTACAATTTGTATCCAGAAGTATGACGCGAATAGCTTAGTTGACGTAGTTTATGAAGGTGTCCTAAATGATACACGCAGTTACTTGCAAGCGAGTGGAGGTGATCATAACTTCATAAATGCGTCCAAGTTGAGCTGCGCCAACGGCCTCCTCAGGTTATCAGCAGCGAAGCGTTGCTCCGAAGAGTAAACAGCCCGCGCAAAAACGCCTCGAGACCAATCTGGTTAGTAAAACTAACCAGTAACCACAGTTACCTACAAGCGAGTGCAGATCATACCTTCATAAAGGCGTCTAAGTTGAGTTGCGCCAACGGCCTCCTCAGGTTATCAGCAGCGGAGACCGCCGAAGCATTGTTCCGAAGAGTACACAGCTCGCACAATAACGTCCCAAGAGCAGTCTGGTTAGTAAAATTAACCAGTAACCACAGTTACCTACAAGCGAGTGCAGATCATACCTTCATAAAGGCGTCTAAGTTGAGCTGCGCCAACGGCCTCCTCAGGTTATCAGCAGCGGACGCCGCCGAAGCGTTATTCCGAAGAGTACACAGCGCGCGCAATACAGTCCCAAGAGCAGTCTGGTTAGTAAAATTAACCAGTAACCACAGTTACCTACAAGCGAGTAGATGATCATACCTTCATAAAAGCGTCCAAGTTGAGCTGCGCCAACGGCCTCCTCAGGTTATCAGCAGCGGACGCCGCCGAAGCGTTATTCCGAAGAGTACACAGCGCGCGCAATACAATCCCAAGAGCAGTCTGGTTAGTAAAACTAACCAGTAACCACATTTACCTACAAGCGAGTAGATGATCATATCTTCATAAATGCGTCCAAGTTGAGCTGCGCCAACGGCCTCCTCAGGTTATCAGCAGCGAAGCGTTGCTCCGAAGAGTAAACAGCTCACACAATAACGTCTCGAGACCAATCTGATTAGTAAAATTAACCAGTAACCACAGTTACCTACAAGAGAGTGGAGATTATCATACCTTCATAAATGCGTCTAAGTTGAGCTGCGCCAACGGCCTCCTCAGGTTATCAGCAGCGGACGCCTCCGAAGCGTTGCTCCGAAGAGTACACAGGGCGCGCAGTAACGTCCCGAAACCAGTCTGATTAGTAAAATTAACCAGTAACCACAGTTACCTACAAGCGAGTAGATGATCATACCTTCATAAAGGCATCCAAGTTGAGCTGCGCCAACGGCCTCCTCAGGTTATCAGCAGCGAAGCGTTGCTCCGAAGAGTAAACAGCGCGCGCAATACAGTCCCAAGAGCAGTCTGATTAGTAAAATTAACCAGTAACCACAGTTACCTACAAGCGAGTGGAGATGATCATACCTTCATAAACGCATCCAAGTTGAGCTGCGCCAACGGCCTCCTCAGGTTATCAGCGGCGGACGCCGCCGCAGAAGCGTTGTTGCGAAGAGTAGACAACGCGCGCAGTAACGTTCCCAGAGCGGTTTGGTTGGATACAGGCAAGTCGAGCGCATCGGCGAGGCGCGCTAAGGGCGCTCGGGCTCGGGAGCCCATGGCTTCTTCCAATATGCTGGACTGTAGAGAGAACGTAGATTTAAAAAAGATTAGACTACCTACCCATATCCTAGTACCTTTTTAGAAAATCAGCAAAAAAATTACAGAAAATTCTGTACAGACTCAATACTCAATCTTTGTTGCACTTATAATGTGATTTACAAGGTGTTACATAGTAAGTTACAGAGACATTATAACCCTGTTGGGCACGGCTTATAATTTAAGTAAATTGGTATTCCTGATATCTACGACTAGATAGATACCAGACTAAGTAAAGCCACTACCCTGACCAACTACTACAAGCCAAGGAGGGAGCCGATATTCTTGCGCATGACTTCCATGACTGAGATCGATTTTAGAGAAATTATGTTACTTTAAGTTCACGCCTTGATCAAGTTTGGACTACCTAGAAAGTTAGGTGTTAGGAATAAGAAGATAGAATAACCTAGTAATCGTCATTACCAAGATATACAAATCAAGTGTCACAAAAGCCAGTTCGAATTAAACACGCCCAAGGATTTTCCGTTTTCTATCAATCTTAGGCTATTTCCTACGTAGGCGATTCAAAGCGACGAGATAGCGAAGCGATTCTATGCAATGCGATGAGGTCGCGAATGTATGCGATACGGCCTTGTTCTACGTGCATGCGAAAAGTTCTATATCGGACATCAATAAACAAAATGACACACCATTAGCGCGTCGTATCTCGTTCACGCGAAAATATCAACAAACTGATCGCGTTCGCTTCGCGTCGCGTCGCTTCGGCCGAACGCGGCATCGGGATTGGTCACATAGGACACTTGTATTAGCTGGCGGCTGTTTGAATTTTTCGCGTCGCGTCGTGTCGCGGCGCTCGCAAGGGAACCGCTCACATAAGACAATAAAAACTTAATCTTTCTACCCTAGGTCGTGGTCCGCGGAAGGTTACCTGATTCTTAACAGTGTTGACAAGCGCCGCCAGCTGGTTGCCAGCCTGGATGCTCTGCAGCATCGCATTGTGAAGGTCATCGTTGCCGAAGAGCCCCACGCCTATCGCCCCGCAGCACAGTACTGATAAGATCATGAGTGTTATCTGGAAAACAGAGAAATGAGGGTAGTTTTTAAATCTCGTATGTAACTCTCCTATGTATTTTCAAACCGCGATTAGAATGGGATTCGACAGTACTGTTGACACAACAGTGTATAAGTCAATCTAGAATATATTCATAGTTTAAGTGCAGTGACTGAAAAACAATAGATTAATTAATCACTCACTACACCTATAAACAACCCTTTTTTTGGTAAATGTTGTTTTGTGTATCATTTGTTGTGTCAATAGTACTATCGAATCCCCTTCTGATTCCGGTTTGATAATAGAAGTAAACAGTAATTAGATACTCGTAAATTAGATGAAGGGTCTATCTATAGTATTCTATAGCAAGAATATACTACGAGTTCATTTAGAACTGATAATCTGCGTAATGGGTCATACAGATTGTTTTGTATGAGTTAGGTTCTTAGGTTACAAATCTTTCCTGAGGACATATGAAATTTAAAGGCTCTAGGACTCTAGTTTTCTTGTTGCACGAATAAAAGCCGATAGGTGGCTTCTGGTTCTTAAGAATTATGTGGTCAAAACCTAATTTGTATGCCGCAAAACCGTTAACTTTCGCAATGGCCACAGGAAAGACGCCTGAAAAATGTAGACGGTTTAAGAAAACCACCTGTATGGTAATGCGAGTTTTTTAATCATGAGTTGCTATTTTTATATCTACGGAGTCATCTGACGATAAAGTTCCGTGTTTCTCGGATCAGGTGAAAACTTCAGGGAAGTTCCAATACAATCTGATGGTAAAAACTGTTCCACTTGTATTGTTTCCAGTATTTTCTATGAAAAAATCCGCCTAACCCGTCTGCATTGACCGCGAGTGTATTATGGTATGTATATGATTGTAAGTGTAAAGTGGGTACACTCGTAATAATGAAACATTTTATACCTACAATCATGTACTGTGGGTATCTTGCCTTCGCATAATAGCCTTTGTATGTTCTCTCTAGGACAAACAAATGACAATGCCATCCTTGTTCAAAGCTGTCAAGTAAGATATATTTCACAGCTTTATTGTGTTTTAATGATCAATTAAATAGCCCGAAGTGATGTCCGTGAAGTTGACCGCCCCAAACTTTTTGCCCGCAAATAACATATCTATATCGTTAGTTCATCGTTGGTTCACGTTAGTTCAGTATATGAAATCGTTAGGACCCGATTCCAACATACGTTTTTTTAAAAAACAAAATGGGGGGGGGGGCCAGCTTCACGCTGCCCCCCCAAAACGTATTTTATGAATTTCATTGACTGCAATCGATAGATATTCGTTAGTTCACCTCAATTCGGCACATAATATCGTTAGGACCCGATTAGAAGTATTTTTTTTTTTTAATCAAAGTGGGGCGGTCAACTTCACGCTACCTCCCCAAAATGGATTTTATAGTTTTTAACGATTACAATCGATAGATATTCGTTAGTTCATCTCAATTCGGTACATAATATCGTTAGGACCCGATTAGAAGTATTTTTTTTTTTAAATCAAAGTGGGGCGGTCAACTTCACGTTACCCCCCCAAAATGGATTTTATAGTTTTTAACGATTACAATCGATAGATATTCGTTAGTTCATCTCAATTCGGTACATAATATCGTTAGGACCCGATTAGAAGTATCGTTTTT
>JALPQI010008413.1:0-37792 GCA_025490895.1 Thaumatotibia leucotreta | reverse complement strand
ACTGCAATGCAACATTGTCGTGAGACATCGAAGAACGTACTATACCACCCCAATGCTCCCTCT
This sequence comes from Thaumatotibia leucotreta, assembly GCA_025490895.1. Classification (NCBI taxonomy): domain Eukaryota; kingdom Metazoa; phylum Arthropoda; class Insecta; order Lepidoptera; family Tortricidae; genus Thaumatotibia; species Thaumatotibia leucotreta. The sequence continues at coordinate 37,729 of JALPQI010008413.1, read as the reverse complement.
GGGAATTCCTTAAGCTTAATAACGCGTTGTTTACTGTGTTAAAGCATATGTAGGTAGTAATGAAGCCTGCAGACGGAATTGTTGGCGAGTGTAATCACCGTAGTGCATGTAACTGTAGTAGGCACGGTGCGGAAACGGTGCGTCGGCCTCCTGTCTGGCCTCACACCCCGGCGCCACCCCGTGCAGTCTGCGCCCCCTCGGCTGCAATTCACTCTCACTAACCCACTGCAGCACAGTCAATCATGCATAACCTATCTATCTAACTCGAGCCAGTTGAACGGCTTACTCAATTAGAACGAGTTTTTTTTTATCATGTTACGTATTCCTCTTAAATTTTTTTTTTGTTTGTGCAGTATGCACGCGGGAAACCCAGATTGCATCATATGTCAAATGTTATAAATAAAAAACAACTTTTATAGTTCTTAAGATATATTATCCTGATTCGAATTATAGAGGTTAAATAAGGAATCAAAATAATATATATTTTGTATATGACTAGTGTTTTATAAACATGTTATATTAATATTAAATAATTAAATTCATATTGGAATGGCATGGTATGAGAATTCAAATTAGTTATCTTCTAAAACGAAGGCAAACATTTGTGTTGACTTTAATTAACAAAGCCACTTCCCTTCAAGCGCTATATACGAGAACGTGCCTTTATAATGTAAAAAATAAATCTCCGTCCCTCGTGTGCTCACTCCCTCATTTAGAGCTAGCTGCTGAAAACACCTTTCATAATTTTTCGTCTCCATTTCTACGGGTTTTGTTCGCTTGTCACACGACGCATCACTCAAAAGCGTTGGCGCGTGTTCTTTTTATAATGTCTGCAAGTCGGTGGTGAAAGCGCCAGGGTTGCGGGGCATGGTGCGCGGCGGGGGGCGGGAGCCCGAGGGGAAGTGCCCCCATGTCTAGACTGGGTCGGTAGTTTTCCGGGATTCAGCCGGCTTTGCCTGCAGTCTGCTCACCCACTCACTGCACTGTAGCTATACAATATATTTTATACATAGCTACATAAAATCGTCTGAGGGCCCTCGTCGCTTTTGAAGCAATTTTGTGTTACTTTTCTGTATGTAGCTATGCGTGTGCAAGTTTATAGCCATGGCGGCGGGCAGCAGCGTATGTCAGTAGGGAAACCATGGCGCGATCAATAACTGGAATGCTACATTGAGATGAGCTAATTGGATAGACCGCCTGAATATAATACACATTGGAGCGTACCTAACTGGCAGTGAAGTAGATAGAGTGAAGTATAAGGCAGAAAAGGACATCATAAGTGGGTACAAATTAAACGTGTTCATAACCTATTTGTTTGTCGTGTTGTACACTTGGAAAGTTCTAGGGTAGCAGGTTATAGGACACCATATCATGGTTTCCTGGGATTTAGTTCTAGGTGAAACCTAAACAACCAATTCATAGCAAAAGCAAAGGTAGTAGGAACAATAGGCAGTTTCCTTCTAAGTAGCCTTTGTGATATCGAAGCTTAAGTATATGTACATTATTCACTTATTCACGTAATAATTATGTACCTAGATATATACACGTCATATGAACAGTTTATAAAAAATTGGTTATACAATTACATGTATCTCTAAGACTCAGTTTACGACGAATATCTGAAAATGTATTTTGTTTAAATTTTGATTTTCCGTTTCTTGAACAAGATTGGAGATGGTTGAGCTGTGTTAGTTTATAAAATTTATATCTTAAAAAAGACAATCGGAGATCTATAGCACACAAGCATTGATTTGATAAGCTAGGAGACATTATTTTCTTAACAACCTGACACCTCAACAAAAACTATAAACTCGGCTCTTCAACTATGTAGTGTGCCGAGACTAGAACGAACATACACACAGAAGTCCAATGTTTCCATTAAATAATGCATGTAATAGGTACACGAAGATGCAAGACGTGGGATCCGTCTTTGTGATTTCTAAGTCGAAATGGACATTTAGGACATACGAGTGGGTGCTAGAAAAAATACCAAAATTGGAGAGAAAAAATGGATGGCCTAGTCAAAATGCCATTTTGCAATCGTATACGACAATCGATAAACAAAGTCAGAAGTCAAAGTCAAATAATTTATTTGCCAGAATACGGTTACAGGAGGTCTTAAATCTAGGTAGTACCTATACATTTCATGCGTATTCAACCTGCCTCAACAATTCCATATCCGTCACGTTATCATTTCCATACAATATTATGGTCACGTGACTTATCGCTTATAGTAAACGATTGCTGAATGGCATCTAGGCATGCTGATGTCTGAAAGTTAGAGTGGCTGATATTCGTCAAGTTGCCGGTCACTTCTGGATGAGTTTAGATGAGTAATTACGATGATTATGTTATATAAGAATGTCGCGGAGATTCTTTATCTCCTGAATAATTTGTGATTAATGTTGATGTTGACCACTCTGCTATCTTACAATATTTTCTTTTGATTCTTTGCTCAAAAAACTAATTTTCCTATAATTTTGATAAGATTTTTCTTGACCGTCAAAAAATGCTCCATGGGAACCTTAAAAATGATTTCTTAGCTGTTTAATATCTAAACCAAAATGGACTGACAGAACATTACATACATAGTTAGTTATGTTATGATGTGACGTACATATACATAAGTAGGTAATTAAAATAGTTATAGATATACGGTGCCCATGAGGAGAAGCTATTTTTAAACCTTGTATTCCTGAGGCTAAAGGATGCAAAAAATGTCATGTCACATTAGGTCGTATTCCATTAAAAACAATTTTAGAAGTTGGTAAAATATTCTGCATTTAGTATTCAAAATCTAATTCGCTATGATCATTGAGGAAATGGCGAATGGCGAATATTAATTCAAGAAAACAAGAACTGGAAAGGAGAGGCGTCCGAAAGACGATGTCCTTCAACAAGTATGAAGTCGGAATCGGATCAAGGCTTTGAGTGTAAAGTTTTTCTCTGAAATGTATATAAGTACCTATATAGGTAATATGCACAAATGATGCGAAGTTCTACGAGGAGATTATTCTAATAATATTTAAGCTTTCTTTGTAGATTGGTTCGTTATGTGATTGGTTTTCGTCGGGAAGATACCAGTTTATGGAATGAAGTCAGAAAAGAGTATAACAGATCAGGGATTTGATTTTTGTATTAGTTAGGTTACAAATATTTCCTGTGGACATATGAAAGGTAACGGCTCTAGAACCCTAATTTTCTTGTTGGATGAATACAAGCCGATAGGTGGCTTCTAGTTCTTAAGAACTATGTGGTCAAAACCTAATTTTTATGCCCCAGAACCGTTAACTTTCGCATTGTCCACAGGAAAGACACCCGTTTTCGCTAACGCTGTATGATCCCTGAATGTAATGTAATGTCAAAATATAAACGGGTGAAGAAGAGTGACATTAGAGTTTATTATGGAATGATCAGTCAATCAACTTGATTTAATTTTGATAACCAAGAATCAAGAAGTGATGTGCCGCGGGAATATTCCCGGGAATGGGAATATTCCCATTGGGAATAAACTGGGGAATACTGCAATACAGATTAGGCAATCAAAAAATTAATTAAGTTCGTTAATTATGAGGTAAAATGACTGTCACAAAACACCTCGTTTTTTTACTTACTAGATATACATAATAAATGTGTTAAATATAGGTACTTAAATTGAGCATTTGTTTGGATCACAAAGTCGTGGCTTCTTTTGGCTATGCATTTTGTGTTTTGCGAATATTATGTTTCTATCTCTTTCTTTCAATATATAGGTTATCTCCCTTCCTCTAAAAAGTTAAACCGCGCGTGGTGCTTTCGTCCAGTCTTCTACCGTATCTAGTGCTATTAATACGTGATTAGATGTGCTTGAGTCATGAGGCCTAAAAGTAAAGTGTTTGAACATTTCACCACTCATACAGTGAACAATAAAGTGACGTATTGTTGCAAGTACTGTAATTTTGTCTATTTATTCAAAAATGTAACAAAATTCGCCTGTCATTTAGGTAAATGCCCCAAAACACCTTGTGATGTTCAGTGTGTTTTTAAAGACCGAAAAAAAAATTATTCCATCAGTGCCTTAAGTAAATCATCGGCATCAGCACATGGTGAACCTAGTTGTTCTTCAGCTGCTTCACTTCACACTGAATATATCAAGAGTCAAGTCGAGACTCTACTATGACGTCTGTGACTGATATCACAGATAATTCGAGTACATCGCAGAAACAGTAAAAACAGTTGTCTTTTTTATTTTACTAGCAACGATGGAAATATTCCCGGGAGCATTGGGAATAAACGTCGGGAACAATGGGAATAAACCCAGGGAACATTGGGAATAAACCCCGGAACATTGGGAATTTACTTTCGTAGTCGAGTTTCAGTGCTTAATGTCTCAGTAAATATTTCAACGCATAACGCTTTAATGTAATCTTCGATCATACAATTTGTAAATCTACACACTTTCAAAATTCCTCAATGTTCCCTATGTGAGGGAATATTCCCGGGAATATTTCCGGGTTTATTCCCGCCTGGGGAATATTCCCGGGAACGGCACATCACTAATCAAGAAACTAGCTAACGTAAATTTTATTTAAACCTTTTCTTCAAGTCGTCAAAGCAAACTCGTAGACAGATTTTTACTTTATAATTTAATTTATTTGGATAAAAAAATCTCTACCTAAAGTAGAAGAACTTTCATAGGTTAAACAGTTTTTGAATAGCTATGGAACCCTATATTGAGCATGGCTCGGTATATTCTAGGCCGGTTTTTTATGACCTATGTATTTGGACGTAATTATGCAAAAGGGAACCAATCCACACGAATCTGTTTCCACATTTAAAATATTGACTTTGTTTCTTGTGATTTAAACTGTTAATTAGAATGAAAAATTCACGTGGGTTGGTTCCCTTTTGCATAATTACGTCCATTTCATATTCTATCTGCTGGCCTTCCATGATCTTCCATGGACGGCCATTATAAGGCTGATCTTCCACGGTCAATGGAAGATCAGCGTTAAAAATACTTTAATACCAGTGTAAATGTATGAACTTACAATAGGTATCCTCAAAAGCCGTGTTCAGAGGTCAGAAACTATTTTAAATGAAATATTTTCGATGAGTCATGCCGTTATATTAGAATTCTGTAGGTAAATAGATACCCCGGAAACGTTCGCTGAAATGCTGCGATCGGTTCCAATTTGAGCTGAATATCTCGCAGACAATTGCTTTTGTCGTTCAAATCGGTTGATTCCTTGATTCGTTTAGGAGTTTTCGTTTACAATAAGATACATGGTGGTAGAAAAAATTACATTCCCGTAGATACTAAGATTTTGGACTCAGAATAGGCCTTTTCGGGGATTTTTTAGATATTAATATTTCAAAAGTATCGTAGTAATATAGTAGTACCTGGCACTGGTACTCCTCTGCTAAGCATAATAGCGATATCTAAAAATAAAATTTAATGCAAACATGCACGTTAAATTCTGTACCTGACGATTCCATTTCCAAATGCTTCTATTTTTAAGATATTGCAATTTCGCTTAGCAGGGCAGAGTAAGTACCTAACTATTTTAATTGGTTTAAATATTCTCTCAACCCTTCGAAGACCTTCAAAACCATTATGGGGCTTATTCTGAGTCCTAAAACCTCACAGACAATGGGAATGCACTTTTTTATGGCCACCCCTGTATATGCAGGAACACTTAAGTACTTTTAGACACTATTTTAATTTAGTGTATACCTCGTGGCGATCTCACAGTCAGAAGGTAATTGTACATTACTGAACTCTGCTTTGATATAATTTCTAGAGATTTCAGCTATTTTATGGTAGGTAAGAAGCTGTTGTGACTTGTGAAGACATGTCTGCTTCAATGAGCCCTTTTGAAGCTTTATTATTCAGAAGGTGAAGATAGCTCAGTTAAAATGCACCTAAAGTCATTATTCCTATTTTAATTCAATTTGGTTCTCATGTGAAGCGTATTAAATAAAACGCAATTACTGATATGATAACCGAATGACCGAATTCAAGAAGATGTTTAATTTTACTACCTTCAATATTCCGATTTAAAAATAAGTCTGTTAAGCTATTCAAAGTAGGCCATGAACTCTTGCATGTCGATAAAAAAACCATTACAAATTTAGATTAAAAGCGTGCTCCCCTAAACCTGCCTCAAGCATAGACAGAACAGAACAGAATACTTATCTCAAAATAGTGCGGCTAATTGTGTTTCATAACAGCTAGCTGAAGGGATGCCAGGGTATATTTAGTAGCGGGTGCGGGGCGCGGGGGGTCCGGTGACGCGGAAGCGTAGGGCGGGCGGAGGGCGTTGACCGTGAACGTGGGGCGGCATCGATCGTGCAGCCATACCCTCGCGCAACGGGAAAGTGGATGCCGTCGATGGCGCGCGCGGTGCCGCGAGTGACTCACGGCATGTAGGGGTGCCTTAGCATGTGCATCGCGAAAGCTTAGGCGAACTAGTCCGGTCCTCAATTGTCGGTATTCCTTGCGGAAGTTGAGGTCAGGTTACACTGGAATATAGTTCCAGGCCCAAGATGACATGCAACATTGATGGAGTGTCAAATATTGACGTTTAAGATTAGTAGGTATTACAGTTTGTCGTAGACACTTTATCTTTAGTATCTATGTGTAATGTAGAACCAATAAAAATATTCGACAGGAGCTCTAGTCTAAGCACAATTTTTATGCTATTCTTAGTCGCGTAAGAAATAACTCTTAGTGCATACCTATTTTAATAGAGCAGGGCTAGGACCGACTGACATAGAGAGGTCTGCTGCTTACTGATAATGTTTAAGCACGCAATGTACAGCGTCATGGAAAACGTACGGGCGCAGACCGCCGCTCTAGTAGGCTTCCTAGCCAATTCATAAAGCTATTACGACCTGTCTGTACCTTTAGTGTAACTTGGCACCAAGTTTAGTAGCAATCATACATAACCGCAGGTCAGATTTATACCGGTCTGGGGGCAAAGTGGTAGACAAGCAGTGCGAATAAGGAGTTTACTCTTTTCAGTTGACTTACGACGCCTCGCTGACGAGAGCGTGAGCTGTGATGAAATTACTAATTAACGCAATTACGGAAAATTGCGGCAGCTCGTTGACTTTTTAGATTGGATGTAGGACGTGTGCTCGGGTAAAAGGGTCTTCGGTATGCTTTCAATTAGGTACCTAGGTGCTCTTATCGTCCTTAACAACATGACTTTGTAGACGCTACAAAAGTGGGTTGGTTAAAGTAAATATTTGGGTAATAGGTGACTTATCAAGTTACTGGAAATATTGATCCTATATTAGTAAATGTTTCGTAGCACACAATACTAAACAAATACGTACTTTTAAAGAAAACTTTTTTTTCACGCATCACAGAATCATATCACTGATGTGCAGTAATTTTGAAGATACATAGATAGCTAGACGTAACGCCATATTGCCAGATCGATTTGACTGGCATTCCTTAACATGGCCACGAGCATGACGTAATCCCTTGGGGCAGGCCCGCGCCCGTGCCCTTGCCGCGAGAGGGTGTCGGGTCCTTGCATCTCCGGCCTATTCCATTTAAGCTACAGAGTAAAATTGGATCAATTATCGAACAAGGTTATAAGACGCCTTTGATCATTCTTAAGTAATTTCGTAAATTTTATTAAGAGGCCCGAAGGACGAAGATGAAAATTTGTTGTATCTAAAGGTGTGATAAACGCGACGTAAATTGAGCACCAAAAACTAGAAATTCTTAATTATCGCAATAAAAATTCTGCATTTCAGAGCATCATATTTTAGGCATATGTATATATTACGTAGGTATATGTATACTATTGTATTGTATACTATTGTAGGTATATGTATTGAATATTCCAAATATAAACGTAATATAGTTATGTGGCATAAAATATTTTTAACAGTTACTTATTTGGAAATAATCTAAAAGAAAGCACTGAGCAAGAATTATGACACACCTTACAATTTCCCGTCGCGTATGCAATAAATAGTTGTATAAAAACACCCTCTGACTAGATCAATAGTAGCAAGTTCTGCGCCTTCTCCCGGCTTTACTTTCCTTCGAATCTTTACCTGTTAGCAACCCTCTCCATTCGTCGTCAATCGAAAGAGGGTATAAAAGTTAGTAGGGTGTGTTGGTCACGGGGGTAGAGCATTGTTGGGGTAGATATAGAGCAATAAGCAAGTATGCATGCCATACCTACAAAGAAGAACGTAATTTGACTGTTAGACGCTTTTTGAAAATCCCGTTATGAAGGTTTAAAAGAGACCTAAACTTTAAACGAGCTTGGTTAATTTGATGGCGTAATAGAATTATTACAGTACGTTATTTGATCAGAGTTGATTGTAGCAATTTTAGGGTAAAAAATATTACTACTGTCGACTTTTTTCCCGTGTTTTTTTTACCCTACAGCATAAAAGATCATTGCCCTAGAGCATTTGTCTTAAACACAGTTTAATTTTATAAAACGTGTGACAGCCTGTTTTTCATATTTGTTTTTTAAGCGCTTTAAACAATGTCTAAACTCTAAATAGAAGTCCGAAAATTAAGACTTTGCATTCGCGCGCATAACGCAACAGTAAAACTGTTAACATTTCATTATGATATTTATGATACATTTTCGAGGGGGAACAATCAAGCATAAGACTTTTTTTTATAATATAAAAATATGCTCCTTCCCGGCTACGCGTATAAGAATTTGAGCTCTTACATCCATGTGACAGACATTATATAGGTATATTCCACGTGAAACTAAACACTTCGTCTTAAATAATTCTTAAGGATCGTCTTACACTGAAAAAAATAATTTGTTAATGGTAACCGAACTTTCGTCAACCTGTAACTTAAAAAAAGTGACGAGCGAAGTAAGGCAATATCTTACCAAAATCAGTTCGGTTAATTTTCTACTAAACAATTGATGTTGCGTATTGCTAAACAATATTAGTTATATCGTGTGAAAACTGTCTGTTGTATATTACCATAAGTTCAGTTATATTTAGTTTACAATTCAGTTATTGTAGACGTGCTGTATGTTGATAACAAATTTACTGTTTGTCAAAATCTTACTGAATTCACAACTTACTTTAATCAAATTTTCTGCTACGCCTAAACCAACTGGCTCAGTAATGTTTAACATAACTTTTTTGTTACCTATAACCAATTTAGAGTATTATTTTAAGCAATTTGTTTCATTATATTTAACCAAATTATTTGCCTGCATGTAACCAAACGAATAGGTTATACACGACAAAAATACGTTGTTCATATACAGCCAAATGTTTAAATTATTTTGACCAAATAGTTTGCCTACTTCTAACCAAATAAATAGGTTATATATACATGACAAAAATACGTATACAGACAAATATCAAATGAGTTGTAAATAGGGCTCACTGCCTGTATAAAATCCAGTACGTCTCATCGTCACCTTTCTTATCCCCTGGGTGATGAGACGTACTGGATTTTATACAGGCAGTGAGCCCTATTTACAACTCATTTAACTACAAGTAGGGTGTATAAGCCACATCGATGATTACCCAAAAATAAGTAACACTAAACGAGCATTTTAATTAACTTTATTAATTGTAATAATAGAAACATTCAAATAATAGAAACATTCATAGTAATTTATAAGAACGGTATAGTAATCAAAATAATCAATCAATCAATAATACAATCGCGAGCAACAGTACTTTTTGCATCACTTTATAGGTTTTCATTGCACAGAGTATCTTTGTAAACCAATTTATTTTTCTAAATTATTTTACGAGTAATTCCATTATTTTGCTTGATACATTAGCTTCAGAGTCTCTTTGATTACAAGGAAAATGAAGAAATTAAAATTATTTGGTTTACAAAGACATGACATGTTTTGAAATGTCCTTATGTAACCTTCTAATCCCCATTCCCGAAGGTAGTCTCCAAGGGTGTCTGCTGGTGGAGGTACAACTTCCATTTTGGAATATTCAAGTAACTTGACATACATATGTCATACGCAACGCAAAAAAAGCGTTTGGTTATTTCTATGCTAAGTATTGTCTATATAATGAAGTACGTTTGGTTACACATTGTATTTTATTTGGTTAGATAAAGCGAATGGTCTGCTAGAGTAGCAAACCCGTATTTGGTTTTACTCTACTAGACAAAACTGGTTATATGTAACAAAACTATGTATTATAATAGCAAATCATTGTTGAGTTAAATCTAAACAATTTTATGTTATGGATAATAACATCGTCTTTGTTAGAAGCTAGGACTTGGTTTTTGTTGCATATTGTCAATGCTTACTCTTAAATTAGACCAAGCGGTTTATTTACATGTGAACACTTGAATTTGTTTACTGTTTTAATGTAAGACGTATACAAGCATTTATTTACGAATAGCCCAACTTAGAATAACATTATCCGTTTGGTTTTTAATACGCAAACCTGTTTGTTAATAGAAATTAACTTTAGTAACGCCATACCGAATTATGGTTAATGATGAAATAGCCAAAGTAGTTCAGTTAAATATTTTTTTCAGTGTACAGTAATACCTAGTGACTTTCGAACATTTTCCTGCTATTTCCGGTAATAAAAACGCACCCCAACAGCGGGAGATGGGTAGTTGTATGATAAGGGGGGTGAATGTCGGGCAAGGGCGGTCTGAGTCACGGCCGCGGGCGCGATCAATACTGCAGCGGGAAATGCGTGCGTGCGTTTGCCGGTCACTGGTGCACTACGCATGTCTCACAGCGGACTCTCCTATCCAATTTACTGCTGTCTGTGCTTTGGCCGAATGTAATTAAGTTACAACTCTAGTGCCCTTCTTCTATGTAGTTGTGTTTGTCAAAGCATGATTTTTTTGAGAATATTTCGTAAGCTCTACGTTTAAAATAATAACAAAGAGTTAATCTATAACTGGCCTTCGTGTTTTTGTGCCGAGGATGCTGGCAGCATTTCCTCGTTGTATCGCAATATTGATACATACCGAATACGTTCCTAAATGTGCTAGGAAGTTTCCAAATCTACGTATTTGTTATTCCCTGTATGAATTTTCGCCCAGATTGCGTACTAAAGACGGTATGCAACTAAAAAACCGGCCAAGTGCAATTCGGACTCGCGCACGATGTATTCCGTACCATCATCAACATAATCAGTTAATCACGCTTTTACCTGTTACCATGATCAATATTGAGCGAAATCGAGCAAAAAAATCACGTTTGTTGTATCGGAGCCCCCTTAAATATCTATTTTAATCTACTTTTTAGTACTTATTTGGTGTGATAACGGCAACAAAAAAACAAAATGTGTGAAAATTTCAACTTTCTAACTATCACGGTTCACGAGATAAAGCAGGCGGGCAAACAGCGAAGCTTTAGTAATAGGGTCCCGTTTTACCCTTTCGTACTTTATCAATTGCATTGGCCGCATAAAGCTTTATAGTGTTAGGTTTTGGTATGTATATTTTTCAAAGTGTAAAACGAAGTATGAAAGAAGAGACTATCGTTAAAGTATTTTTAGTAATATCGACGTCAGCGTACGGTCAGCTTCAGAAATATGTTAACGATTTTGATCCTTGTACCTCAGACATACGTTCTGAAATGTAAACATATATTTAGTTAGACGTGGCTCTACAAATTTGGTGGCCGGAAAATAGTTACTATGTAATTACACAGCGAAGGCCATGGTCGACACTGAAACTTGACGAACGATGTTATTGTCATTTTTACTGAACACAGTACCCGATTCGCTCGAAAACTATTATAAATATCGGCGGTGGTCTAATACCTACCTACATTCCTGAAATGAAATAATCCCCAGAACTATTCTCCAGAAGTATTTTGAGGAGCAACCTGTATTTTAAGATGTATTTGGATAATTCGTAATATTAGAAAATTTGGATAATAACGAAAATAAAAACTTCCTCTGTTCCGTACTGCTACGCTCTATCGAAATTATCCGGCGTTGTCAGATATTAGAAAATTACCATAATACTTACGAATACATTCATCTCAGTAGAGCAAGATACGATTACTGTCGGTCGTTTAATTTTTGAGGAAAGTTTTAGCGTTAAAATTTTCTATTAATACTTGACATCATAGCAATGTATTACTAACAAATTATATTTATTTGTTTTATTTCAACTTTATTGCACAAAAGTAAACCTTAACGTGCAATAGGCGAACTTAATGACATGAGGCATTCTCTACAAGTCAACCTTACCAGTACCTACAGTTAAAGTCAAATGGTATTCAATTGAACTTAAAATTCGATAAATGCTGTAGGGACAAATTGCTTGTTTCTTCGGGCTTAGATAGGGTTACCTCCAATTTCCGTCGTCGCCGGCGGCGTCAGACCGGTGATGCGAGGGGCGCAGGGAGACCAGACAGACTGTCTGGTTCTATTGGGGCCTAACTTCTCAGGTTCATTGGGTGCTACGTGCAGGCTGCACATTTAGATAAATGATGTCATCAACAAAAACAAGTTAGCTCGTAGTCTGCGTTCTAAACTAGCCAATTCTCATATTCGCGCACCTTGATCAAAGTACTATTTAACCCAAAATGTATCTATTTTTTAAAGGCATATTTGAGATCGACAAACTTTGTACATCGCGAACATTGTTAAGGGTACTTAACAAAAAAATATATACATGAATTTTGAGTTAATACTGTTTTGATCTAGGTGTGCGAATAGGCATGATAACTGGCAAATCATATCAACATATATTTTCGAACTGTCAAAACTATCGCTACTATGAAGTTTTATAGGTATGAAATACACAAAAGTGGCGTCACTTTTGTACACAGATAAGTTCTTTCCAGTTTATCAAATAGAAGTTCTGTACAAAAATTACTGCAATCTACATTTTAGTTATAATTTATTTTTGTTAAATAATTTATTTTACCAACAGTCATCATTATTACTATGTTAACTCGATTTTTTATATAATTTCTATATGATTTGCCGCATAATACATGCCTGATAGTGATAACATTTGGCTGGTACAAACAGCAACACTCCTAACGGACCATTAAAGACAGAGCAGAGAGAATATGAAAGAGATAAATATAGTTATATTATGTCAACTTCAAATTAAATAATACACGGGAATGTTGATCGTTCGCACTGTTCGCAACTTGGTCGAATAATACAAATCGGGTTCCGAAATCTTATGACACTAGTATCACGACTTCGGCCGAACTCTGCTGACCAATGGGGCAGGCATTGCTACGGTTAACCAATGATCGCTCGCGGTTTCTTCAGAAGGTGACATTACCATGGTTACGTAATAACAAAAACGTTTAACCAATGATTGATCACGATTGTTCCGGAAGCTGACGTTACTATAGTTACGTTATAATATATAACATCCGCTTTAGTCCTGGAGACGTCAATCTAACTTCAGAGCCGGTAATTTGACTGCTAAGCTGCTATGTAGAAATTTTCGTTCATTTTCCTTTCAACGGCTGTCACTGTCAGATATTTTTTCTAAGTTAGAATTTCAGCCAGAAACTATCAAGTCTCTATTAAACATTTGTATGGCTACTGACAGATTAAAGGATTATAGGTAGACTGTCAAACGTCTATCTACCATATTTCCACAAAGGTTACATAAGTACCTATTCAACTAACGTCAACTAAGAGATGTGATGAATTATAATAAAGACAGCAATAGCATTTGTCTCTGTCAATGAAAAAAATAATTTAAAATTGCCCGTAACATGGCTATTTGTAAAAATATCTTGATTTGGAAAAATACCTCGCCTAAAAATACCTTGCCTCGTCAGATTAATCATGAAATCCGATTTGAAGAAACCGTGGTTAGATTACTAAACGGTTTTAGACAAATCTATGAAGAACTGTCGTTATCCAGTTTCTACAAGGAACAACGACATCTAGCGTCTAATCATGGCCGATAGCTAATTCTTAATTTTCGTAGAAAAAGGAATTTTTATTATGTCAACTAGTTTTCAAATACTGAAATTTTGACGCAACAAAGATTCGATGACATATCATCGGGGACCATCGGAAATGTCGCGATCGTGCCTACTAACGAAAAATACCGAACCCATAATATTACACGACCAAATTGCATCCTTTGCCAAGTGGCTCAACATTCCTATGTAACTGACACGTGACTGTAAGTGTGATTCTCTTTCATGCAATATTTCCAATTTCTGAAGTGTATACCTAGCTGTGTTGCTGTTTGTACTATAATAGAGTTGGTCGCTACCATGGAAATGCTTATTTGTGGTTAGGAGGTATGAATAACAAACAGTAAAAAATAACCAAAACGACCAGCCTCATGTTACATAGTAATATCGAATACGTACGTTATGTATCACATTCCTCCTCGAGAATATATGTCATTGGTTTCATTTTATTATACGAACTTTAAATTTTATTATATATTAACACAGTTTTGTTTTATTGCTATTTCGTGACCGGTTCTGTATCAGCTGTATGTACCTATATTATTATGCAATTCAAATAGCAAAACTTTTGTTTTTGTTTTGTTGGCTGCTTTGAATAGGTATACATAACATAATATACCTACATATTTTTCAAACTATTATTTATTTAGGTAGGTAGCTAATAATTTCACTTTAGTATAGAAAACTGGCATTAAAATACAATACGAGAGGTAGATATGAATATATCATCATCATCATCAGCCTATTTCAGTCCACTGCTGCACTTAAGCCTCTCCTGATATGTATGCTTATAAACTTATTAAAAGCTAGATGCCCATAATCACCACACTGGCCACGCGGTTTAGTTGGCGATAGGAATACTATTATGACGCTGCTGCCCTTCATCAATCTTCAATAAAATAAATGTGTGGTCACTTGGTCAGTGACACACATATCCCTAGTCCACCGTTACGATACCCAAGGGAAGAGTTGGAGTTAGCCATCGTCACACGGCATATAAATAGTATGAATTGATATAGCAGCAGTATGGGTACCTATCTAGTACCTACCGACCATTTTACAACACAAAAGTTGTCATCGAACAATTGGTGTAAAACCTGATTTGGTTCCACCAACCTGACTTAAGAATTCTAGGTACATCTCCCTTGATAGTGGAAATAACTTCCTCACATTCATTTTAATCGCAACCATAAAACGTCCGTAAGACCTAGTTTCTTAATAGCCCGCGTACTAACGCGTTAGTTTACGTTCCGCGCAGCTCTCGGCAGAGACCTTGCCGTTGGTCAAGTGCAAGGTAAATGCGGCACGAACGCAACGATTACGTAACGAAGGTTGCCGGGCTCTATCACGCTACACAAATAACTTGATAACGGCATAATGATAGGTTCAGTTAATTCAGTTTGCAAATGCACGGCCATCACAGGGCCGGCCCGATATATGATATGTTGTTTTTGTTTTCTGTGGTACGTCTGTGATTTTATTTGTAATTATTATTGTTTATTTGTATTGTGTGTTGCCTGCCGTGTCAAGTGATGGCCTCATCGGAAGACCAGCGCTGGCACTCGCTAGCAACCCACAGGCCATTTCGTAGCATTTATTTGTAAAATTATTTTTCGTTGATATAATTATATTGTGGTTTTTTGTGTATGTTGCGAATAAATTATTTCTATTTCTATTTCAAATTATTCGTCATGTCAAATAATGGGTTGCCGAAAAAATTTGCCAAAATAGGGTAGTGTATTTTTTACCGGGGCACGACAAGAAGTCCGTAATATAATGCTGGTAGCATGTCGTCTAATGCCATTTTACCTTATAAAAACGGAAGAACGTAACTTTCGTTAAGTTACCTTTATCTACATACCGCTACAGGCATAAAAATCAGGCGATTCCTGTTCCAACCTCATTAGCTATGTAAATTGCTTGTCTTATATGTATTTATACATATTAGGCACCTACATAATGTGTGCAATTCTAAAATTCTTCTGAGATATTTTTTACTAATGTAGAGAAAAGTTTGACACGCGATAATTAATGTAAACACAATGATACATTACTTAATTGCCAACAAATCGCCTTATACTATATATAATACACGATAACCATGTTTGTTTACATATTAATTACTCAAGACTACGCCCAGATAACCTTGAGGTCGTCCTGATTGACTTCACGAAATATTAACACACTGTATTGACGTGCAATACAAACATATGCATCTGTTTATTTTATCTAGACTGCACATGTTGATTTAAAAAAGGTCGCTCTGTTAGTATGGTTAATATGTTGGTGCATATACATTATACTCGTAGGTATTTATCTTCCTACTTACACAATCAAGATGTAAAGGAATATTTAAATAGATATTAAATAATGCTTAAGTTAGGCAATGATCTGGAAGAGTATACTAAATCCCGATAGTAAAGAGAGAAAATGTCATTAAATCATTACGCACTATTTGTAAATATGAAGTAATTTTCCAGGTAGTAATAAAAATTCCTGGAAAATCATCGGTACGTTTGTATATCCGCCTGACCAGCGCTTCGCCATTATGCTTGCGTGTGTTTTGTGGCATTGAACACTAATAATAGGTGAACTTGACATTGAGAACGGAGGTTCGTCATCATTACGAGAGCTGCTATCTCTTCCGCACAATCCCGATTGCGTTGAGGTAGGAAAGGGGACGGGTGACCACATCTTTCTGTGTTCGCGACTGTTTGTAGGTCAGTCGTGTTATTTATTCCGGACGATAGTCGGAAAGTCGACTGGAGGTTGCATTACGTATTTCTTTATTGACGCTTCAATTCAGAATTATTTGATAATGCGCATGATAAATTAGCACCGACAGAAGTGTTTACATTCTTTCAATACATACCTATTCGTTGCTACACTATAGTAGTTTGACGTTTACGTATACCATTACTAGTAAGATATTTCATTTTATTTTTCGTCTGAGTCAAAATACAATTCTTGATTGATAGTGGTATTCTAAGATTCCATATTATACCCTGATGCATTTATAAACTTCTACGTAATCAACCGCCATCTGTAGCTAATTGTTCGTTTGTATTTATCTGGCAAATCGACATTTGGTTTTGTGGGATTACACAGTAATTAGCAAAACGCCCCGTAAGGTTATTGTATTAGGAGCTAAGTTAGATAAGTCGCTATAGGTATGCATACTTAGTACGTATGTTTATTTCATAGTTAGTAGAGCTTAGAATAGAGTTCATTGCACCGAAAAAAATGCATGATTTACGGTATGTATATTCTTTTGAGCTCTTAATGTGATGTTTATTTTTGTATAACGACAACTACTTATAAACTTCTGCGAGTAGATTTCGAGTGAGCAAGTGAGCTGAGTGTACGAAATCATATTGCAATGAAAAATCATTAAATACTTCTGATTTGCGTTTATAATTCCAAATATTTAACTTCGTGATCCTGAACATGATCGTAATTATTACAAAACATTACAAAATTCGCTTACGTATACCATTACTAGTAAGATATTTCATTTTATTTTTCGTCTGAGTCAAAATACAATTCTTGATTGATAGTGGTATTCTAAGATTCCATATTATACCCTGATGCATTTATAAACTTCTACGTAATCAATCGCCATCTGTAGCTAATTGTTCGTTTGTATTTATCTGGCAAATCGACATTTGGTTTTGTGGGATTACACAGTAATTAGCAAAACGCCCCGTAAGGTTATTGTATTAGGAGCTAAGTTAGATAAGTCGCTATAGGTATGCATACTTAGTACGTATGTTTATTTCATAGTTAGTAGAGCTTAGAATAGAGTTCATTGCACCGAAAAAAATGCATGATTTACGGTATGTATATTCTTTTGAGCTCTTAATGTGATGTTTATTTTTGTATAACGACAACTACTTATAAACTTCTGCGAGTAGATTTCGAGTGAGCAAGTGAGCTGAGTGTACGAAATCATATTGCAATGAAAAATCATTAAATACTTCTGATTTGCGTTTATAATTCCAAATATTTAACTTCGTGATCCTGAACATGATCGTAATTATTACAAAACATTACAAAATTCGCTTTAAAATCAGAATTACTTAAGATTATTTTTTTATAAGGCTGCGGTTGCTTACGGCCAGTGCGATCATGGACAAAATATTGTAGAAAAAACTAAAATATAGGTACTCTGTCCAACCAGCATATCAGCAGAAAAAGGCGGCAATTTTTTATTAATTTTTAGATGTTTTTAAATTTTAAAAATGTAGGTGGTAGAGCGGTTGTCCTATGTCCGTAGAAAATTATTAGTTGGTCGGTCAGAGTATAAATAGTTATTTTACTTTTCCGAAATTCTCGAACACAATTGTTAATATTTCATCTAACGTAATGGCCTTTCATAAATTATATGTAGGATCTTAAATAGGCATTTGTATGGAATTTTCCTTTTTTGTTACCAGATTCCTACGCATTTTGGTAACAAAAAAGGAACGTTTCATACAAACGTTTTGGGAAATGTGGTGGATCTTGCTCAACATATTGTTTCTACCAGCCTACCATTTTTTATGAATGTCGAAGATGATCCAAATGTACAAACTTTTTGAGAAATTCTTAATCGACATGTTAAGAGGCAATTTGCGATACTCTGTTGTCAAGTTATTGCTATGACAGATTGCAAATTTCGATTATTACATTATTAGTACGGTCAAACCGTACAGGTGTAGTGAGAAATTACTTGCCTTCGGAAACGTTCGTAAACACATGCTGTTTCAGGCAGTGTCACCGAGTCTGACTGAAGTAGCATGACAGCTATTACTGTCAGTCTCAGTGAGATAGACTGAAACAGCATGACGTTGACGAACGTTTCCGAAGGCAAGTCATTTCTCACTACATCTGTACATAATTTTACCCTAAACTCGCAAATCAAGTAGTATCGCTGCATTTTTGGTATGTTATTTAGACACCATAGGGCAGTAAAAAACCATATTTTGGAAGCAAAAAAAAGTTGTGCTAGCTACGTGGTACGTGAAAAACTGCGAAATTTACGGTAATTATTTAGGCTCTGTTTTTTTTTAAAAAAAACCTTACGTTTATTGATATCATATGTTATTAAATGTTTAAAGATTAGTAAATTTCCAACAAGTTGAGCTAACATGCATTACCGTAGGTCTTATATTTTCAGAGATTCGAGACTTCAAAAAGTACTCTTTTTTGTAAACTAGATAAAATTTTGTGTTTTGCTAATGTTCTCGGCTTAATATCGCCTCATCTAATTATGCTACGAAAAATATGCAATAATGTGGTTTTATAGTGCCCTATGGTGTCTAAACAACATACCAAAAATGCAGCTATACTGCATGCTTTGCGAGTTTAATGTAAAGTTTGACCGTAGGTACTATAATTAGGCAGCGTCGGGCATTGGGATCTCTACCATAAGTAGGTATAATTTATTCGGAAGAACTAAATGTTTTCATTATAACCGTTATAATAGATGACGTCAACATTGCCATATTTTATATACATAATTATAATTACTGTCATGTATGTACATTTTCTGTATTACATACAACTAGTTGCCACAAAGGATGGTAATTTTTTTCTTTTTTATAAACTTTTTTCCAACCACTTTGAAGAAAGCGGTATCTAGCAGCGCTTCGGCGACTTTCCACGGAACATTCCACCCTCGAAGCCTGCGCGGTTTGGAAAATGCCCGCTAGGTGGAGCTGTGAGACCCGGCCTTGTACATACAATACGCTTTGCCGCCTACTGCCTTCGAAACTTCAACGGTTATCCGTGAGATGGCAGTAGTAGGGTATCTAAGTTTTCGTCTTAGCCTGAGCTTTGAAGTTCCAGAAGCTCCCACCGACTAACACCACCGCTCAATATTTTAGCGCCACGTTTCTTCAGACGTTTACTCGTGGTTTATATTATATCATATACACAGACTGTAAAATATAAGTTGTCTCTCTTGTTAATTGCTTGCGTGCATTAAGTACTGTTAATTTAATATATACACAGTTAGAAGGACTATTATTTTTTAGAATTTACCATTATTTTACAACCAAAACTTTTATATTAATTGATGTGTTCATACACACGTACGATCAGAAAATAAGGCTTAATGGCCCTTAATAATACAGTACCTACCTACATGAAAGAGGTGTTCACATAAGCTTAATTCTGGTTATGACATTGCGAACTTTATGTTATAATTATAACTTATACCTAAGTTATTCAAACACTTACTGACAGTATCTAGATACATGAGATGAGATGGTGATATGGTAACATATGGTGCATGGATGACTATAAGGATGAAAATTATATTGTATTACATTAAATTAATTGCAATCATTGCAATTATGGCTCTCATATATATTAAATATATGCATCCGGTAGCTCGTTGGGTAGACGACATTCGCGAGATTGCGGGACACTTCTGGGTTAGATTAGTTCAGGACCGGGATGAGTGGCGTACTAGGAGAGTGGCCTATGCTCAGCAGTGGACGATAAATGGCTGAAATGATGATGATGATTATACGCATAACTTTCTTCCTTTCTTTAAAACAAATAATGTTATCTCCTCAAAACAGGATCAAGTTAGTGGTAAGTTCTCACAAAAATACGAAGTTCTAAAGAAATCATTTGCATCACGGCGTCTATAGAACAACTCGTCTATGGGGCAACTCGTATAAAACGCAGGTTGTCTAAATCGTATTATCGTATTTGCATTGCGGTTTTGTTGCGTTGCCGACGTCAGAGTGAAAAACGCGCGTGACACGTCGCCGTGACGCCGCCCGCGTCACCCGGTCGACGCTCCGCTTACCGAAATGACGTTGACTCATCTGTTTGTTGCATTTTATGTACTGGGTTTCTGTAAATGTTAATAACTGACATACTTTATGTAGTAGGTACAGTCATCGTTTGTGTAAATGTGAAATGTTTCTTTATTGATATAGACTGCACGTCTGGGGGAGGCCCATGTTCAGCAGAGAACGTGTATTGGCGGATAACGATAATAATTATAGATGATAGTCTTAGATGGGTGCTATCTGCTATTGATTACTGAAGTATAAGTACTATTTCTATCTGTCTATGATAATAATGGCACAATGGACATCTGTAATTTAATGACTACTTCAGGCTTATGATATTAAATTATCTGCCATAACCATAAGATTCGATAGATAGGACAAGAAAGGACCTTTAAAATAGGTGTTATTTATACTTATTTGTGTGTTTTTTTCCTTGGTTTTGGTTGATATTATGTGTTTAGTATCAATATGGTTGTATTGTATTTATTACGAACGTAGTATAGTATAGATTATGTTATAGCACAGAAGGGCATTTTTACTTGGCACACCCAATTAGCGTCAGATTGAAAATCCTTAATTGCAGTCTGTCAGTTTTTTTTATTTTCACGCTAATTGGGTGCCACTAAGAGCTATGATAAATATATGTATAATGTATAATGATATGAAAAAGCTCTATAGGGTTATTTTTGAAAATCTAATCTTTAACAAAGCAAGCAAGAACTACCTACCTTCTCTAGCAAGAGTAGCAAGTTAAGTACCTCTTTATCGAGTAATTTTAACATGTCTTAATAAGGCGAAGGATGAAGGATGTCGTCGTAAATTGAGAGAAGTATATGATACTTCTATTACTCAAGTCAAAAGAATCTTTAATCTTGTCTAAGGGGGCCAAGGGCTATAAATTCCTCCGACTGCTAAGGAACAAGCACGACTCAATCTTGCAATCAACCACTTAACTTCCGCTACTTGCCGGCAGGTGGCGGTAGAAGTATAATTTGTGCTCGAGTATAGAGTTGAAATAAAAATGGGCTTTTAGGACATGATCCTCTCCATCCTGCCATCTAAAATAAATCGTAAAAATAAATTATTTGTGAATACAATCTTTTGATTAAGAATCGGATTACAAATAGCAAGCTTTTTCTAATCTAGTTAACTCGTGGTATACTAAGTATTAAATACTTTATTATGATATTTGTTACAACAAAATAAAATAGTGCGCCAGTTAAGTTCATGCATAAATCAATTATCTTATGCTTCCTTCATACTGTCTCATAAACAGTATAACATACATTACAAGTAGGTACATGTAACTCAATTCAATATATGGAAATTGACCAATACTCGAAAACGTATACGACATTGAAGATTTGAGGTACCTATCTTTGAAGTATACTCTATGTAAGTATCCGCTCATGAAGGCCTCTGGTTCTGCTGACAAGTGCTATAAGTTTGCGCTTCGGAATAAATGTAGAGGTACCTACTTAGAACGTACAAATGCCAAGCATTCACTGAAACAAGACCTTCGTGTTACCGATATGACAGGTATAAAGTAAAATAGTTGTCGGAGAAGGGCAATATCGTAGCTTTCAGTAGCTAGCGATAGCGTAGTCGGTCGCAACGCAACCTTGCAGAGTTTGTTGCTCCCTGCGCGGCCCGCGGCGGCGCAACCTCAACTCTAGCGACACGCTTGCGATACTGTGCCCTGCATTGACATGCCGCGCTATGCACCAACTGCGAATCCTTCGCAAATTGTACAAACTGCAGCTGGGCCAAGCCAACAACCTCAACCACTCTGCGAACGCGTGCGTTGCTATGCAAATCCTCTGATAACCGCTATCGGTTCTAAAACATAATGAGATACCTAATTACTTAACAATCGAACATAATTATCGAACGTTCTTGATGAAGTTTATTGTCCTAAATAAAGGTTGTTTACTTCTGCTTTGAACGCATCATTATGCATACGTATGCATTGTTTGTATCAACATACAGTTTATAAACGTGAGTTTATTAATGCGGAGTAGATGTTGTATTTGAGTAAATACTGACGGTGCATATTGAGTGTTATGATGTCCCAGATAGAGGGATAGCTGGTCGTGGATTATTCCACAGCCTCCGACGGCTTCAGCTGTTTACGCATCCGACGACGTGACCTATATACAAACAAATACAATAGAATTATTCATGGATCCTGTCACTCCGGTTGCCTTTGCGGCCGCATTTAAAAGAGGGATAAGAATAAAGAAAGTTGGATGTCGTGACAACATCGCTTATTATGATTGATTGAAGTACATTGTGTGCCTTTTTTCTTGTTTTTTTTAATATATATTATATCAAAGCTGTGTAAGCATACAAAGGCGGCATCTCATGTATTGCCGTGGGGGTTCCCATTGTTCAACTTTATACTACTTATATGTATGAAAGTAGAGTTGCTGACATGAAATAATAGGTTTAAAGACATTATTTACACTTTTATTATATGGATAAAAAATATTATGTAAGGTTTTAAATTCCTTAAATATTCGTTATTCTCTTTGAGGTAAACCGAAGGAGAGATAAATTTATATAGTATTTAAGTTATAATTTGAATTTAAGAAATGAGATGTATCATATTTTTCATCTGTATAGTTTTAGCCGAATGTCATTATGTTACAAACGAAAGTAATTAATTACCCAGAAGGTATTTTTTTTAATAAAGTACCTTAATTGTAGAATTTAAGATGTAGAATATGTTGAGTTCAACATTGTTGTAATTAGCTCTCATTATATCCTCATTTTCGTTATCGTTACCTAGCTGTATTAAATACAACTTCATTCTACCGTTGTTTATTAATAATCCCTAATGTGCAAAAAACATCAGTTAAATTATTTCTTCAGCACCAACTTTTGTTTTATCTCTGTTTAACCCAATGGTTGACTGGTAGAGAATGCTTTTTAGCATTAAGTCCGCCTTTTGTACATGTTTCTTTGTTTGTGCAAAAAGTTTAAATAAATGAATAAATAAGTAAAAAACGTGAAAGCTTTAGTTATCATACAAGCCAAATTCGCGAATAAATTATAAGACAGAACTGCATAGGTATAACAATACAGCGAGTGCAATAACGCAACTCGCAGTTGGATCGCGCCCAAGTGCCCAGGACTCGGTATTTATCCTCGGCCCGAGGCGGACCAACTTGATATATTTAACTGAGAAATAACTAAGTTTGTGTACATCCATATGCTTATATGCACCCGTTTTTTCTTCTTCTGTGTAAATTGGAACAATTTATATGCGTCTCTATCTGTCATCGGTGACATATCATAATTGTTAAACTGATCGGTTGTCAAAAATTTTTTGAAAAGACGTGATTGCTCGTCGAATATTTAATATTTGAATAAGTACTGATTTTTCAATCCCCAGTTAACAGTAACTGTCGAATAAATGTTAGCTCTATCCTTTTTTTACTGATGACCAGCGATAAGCATGGTAATACTATTAACCGACGGATACTTTTAACTGAGGATTGAAAAATCAGCCCTTAGTCGGATTTATGATAAATTACATTTAGTATTTTAGGCTACTAACCGCGCGAATTACCTATTTAGTTATTACTTGAAGCACTATTATTGGTCAAATAGTTTGATTTCGTACAAAAGGCATAAGTAAATTTGTTCGATACTTGTTTTGCCCGCAAAATAAAAAGAATCTATTCTTGTTTTCTTAGAACAAATGGTGTTATTGCAAAGTAACGATCTCTACAACCATTGGGTAGCACGAAACTAAGAAGCACAATAACAAACGGGTAGTAGATTTTGTGTTATTTAGTAAAAACAATTATAGAAATCACAAAGTTAACTATTTATATTTTTGTATAGTAAGTATGTACGTTTAAAAGTTTAAATATTGGAAACAATTTAAGGGCGAAAATTTACGACAGCTATAGTATGTCCAGTCAAAATTATAGACCCGAGTATGCGATATTCTAATTCCGCGATTCAATACACTTGCGAAAAATATATGAAATTTTTAAGTGAAGTAAAATACTGTCGTATTTCTAACTGTCCGCAATATTTATTTTTGTCAGTCATTGAACCCCTCCAGTATTGAGCCACTATTGAATGAAAAATATGTAATAGTATTTTAATCAACATTACATTCATTAAATTGAATATTTTTAAGCATGCACAATAATATGTAAAACAAAAGAAACTTATATCGATATATACCGCTTTTTATGGACGGCTAATTTACTCATCTATTTTTGTTTAACATTCGTCTGCAGTTTTTAATGTAAATATAACATGACAATGCAGAAATATCATATTTAATACAATTCCGTCTCCGTTCCGTTTTAGTACGGCTACATAAAATATTTTCATGCAAGTGTGATGAAAAAACCGGCCAAGTGCGTGTCGGCCTCGCGCGCGAAGGGGTCCTTACCATTATCAATTAATCATTAAAAAAGTACAGTTAAATCAACCTACCTCAAAAACTATAAGAGATAATTTAATCAACCCAAAAATCGTTGATAGAGTTTATTAATATGCATAACATATAGTTTTTTTTAAGAATTTTATACCACGTTACTTAAAAAAATGCGGGGGGGGGGGACACATTTTTCAGACTTTAAGAGCTGATATCTCGAAAACGGTTTGCTTAAATAATACCCCACACCTTTATATACATCTAAAAAAAAATACTGTAGCATTTATAGTTACCGAGTAAATCGGCTGTGACATACGGACAGATGGACATAACGAATCTATAAGGTTTTCGTTTTTGCCATTTTGGCTACGGAACCCTAAAAACAACACAGGCAAGTTAAGACTTATGTTTTGCACATGGATTCAGGCAATCAAATAAAAATGGTACCTGCCCCATTAATACCCGTAACGTAAGTCTATTCTAACACTAATGATGTGAAGCTATGTTGCAATTATTATCTAAGAGGAAAACACTGTCATTTACTATGTAAACTATTAACGCGCCGAAGGTTATTGTTCTTCTTTATTTATATTGTACATCGTTAAATAAAACATCGCAAGTAGGTGAGTTACTCTAGTGGTCGATTTTCCTAGAAGATAATGGTCTTGCTAACGAGGACTTAATGAATAGAACATTGAGTATAAGCTAATGAACTAAGACGGTTTATTAGTTAGGTATGTATCTAATCGGCGTTTTAAAATAATTGATCTGAAGTCTCATTGTTAAAGTCTCATCTCATCTCAGTCTCGTCATTACGACATGGTCTCGTCTCATCAATAAAGGCTACTGACATCTTCCACAGTATACGTATATAACCATGTATTTTATTTGATTCCTTATGGAGATTAGTATTCGTTGGTACTAATAGATAAATGTACCGACTTATTCAAGATTTGGTCGACGATGCAACTTTTAATAGGCAGGGTAGGCACCCCAAAGCACAAATGAAGTGGGTATATTAAGACATAAAAAAAAAAAATTTGGTCTTTACTTAATTTCGTCATTTTTTTATATCATAATAATAATAGATAATATAAATTGCATGAAATCCGAAACGGATGATGCCATATGCACCTGGCGGTGACGGGGTGCTGGAGTCGACGAGGCCACTCCAGCGAAGGTCGCGTCACAAGCTGGTTCTGGCATCACAAGCAACTCCGAGTGATATCAGATAGGCTAGTGACGATATGCTAGCACAGCAGTGCAGACAACAACGCTACTTTACAGCCTGGATATAAAGCGCAGTTTCGCTTGCAGCCCGACTCGGTCGGTGGCCTTACCTCGTTTGAGTTCATGCACCCGCGCGAAACTAGGGCACGTACAGCGCCCCCCTCCTCGCTCGCTGCCCCTTCTTATCCCGTTAACAAAAAGTTTTCATTGAAATTTTCCATGTTCGAATGGAAAGTGTCAGGGAAATTAAATAGAGATACAGAATTCTTCACGTTTGACTATCTATTTTGATTGAATTGGCTCTTGTACTAGACTTAGCGTTGATTTCGTAAATCGTCACAAATATAATACACCAGTTTCAAAAAAATGCAAAGCATTGAGATGGAGCATATCATTATTGCAAGAACGTTTTGAATATACCATATGCAAGGTGGCCAAAAAATAAGTGCATTTCCATTGTCTGTGGTTTTAGTACCTGCTCAGAATAGGTCCCGTAAGAGGTTTTTGGAAAATCTTAAAAGGGTCGATTTTTTTTTAATACGTTCCTACTAGGCGCTTTAACTACGAGTACCTACTTAGAACTACTACTTCTAAAACTTATTTCTATTAAACGCCTTAGCGGATTATTCTACTTCTCAAAACCTCACTGGCAGCGGTTATTTTTTAACCACATATGATCTCTTTATTCATATGCCTGTGTATTTTTTGCTGACTGTGCTGTAAAGAAATGCTGTCACCGCCATGATGCGAGCGCTAGCACGGCGGTGTTATGTGCCGGTTGCGCAAGAGACGATGCAACGCTCGGGAAAGTGCGAGTAAAAGTAGACGCAACTCGCGTCACCGGCACATACCCTTGCACGCGCACCCCGCGTACGTGACATCGTTCACTAATGACGAATACACATTATCACATCCTTGTTACGTATAGCCTAAACACTTTAAGAACATTGTCTATCCGGGTTGCCATTGTCTATGAAGCAACTTATTGTCTATATACATACATATCATATCCCAGGCACAAGTACCTAATCGTTCCAAAATTGATTTTGTAATACAATCCTAAACGGTCTAAGTACACATTAACAACACGTTTTATCTTTTTACCCAATCTATGCCTAACCTATGGACATGTACAGGAAAGTGTATATTAAATCGAGTGTAATTATGAGCGCTTTAGTAAAAACATCCCACTTTGTCACATGCCACTTGGGCGACATTCGTATGAAAGTGGGCAAATCCACAAGACTAAAATCAGTTACCAATGCTTATATAAATTAAGGAGACTCAAGTGTCCATATACCTATCTACCTAGAGTCCTAAGCCAGACATCATCATCATCAGCCTATAATAGTCCACTGCTGTACATAGGCCTCTCCTATTAACTATGCGTATAGACGCATTAGGAGGTAAATGCCCATAATCGCCACGACTTAACTTTTAATAATCAATATAAATACAAAAAAAAAATTGTAACTGATTTTTAGGATGACGATTCCGTCCTTATTGCGAGCTACGAAGTGGGAAGTTTTTACTAATGGTCTCAAAATAATTTTGAGTTTAAAAATGAACAAACTTGAATACCTACAACATTTCACATAATGGAAATATTATGAGTATTAGTACTAGTAGGTAAGTACCTAACTTTCTTGTTTTACGGGCTATTACGTCCCGGATTTTTGATAGGCTTGCGCGGGAATATAGATCCAACACGTAGAAGCCCTTTGGAGAAATTTCCTGTGTTGTAAACCTGCTACAACCCATTTACGGGCACATCAATAGATATCCATAAACCGGCCCCAGCATTATTATACAATAAAACGGGCAAAAACTGCACGCGACAATTAAATCGAGCGTTGAAGAGTAATTAAATCATGGTTTAATAAAAATGTATCAACAATAAACTAGACGTAATGACGCATGGCTCACTTCCATTCATAATATTTGACGCACGTTTTACTTTTATCACAAACGACTGTTTGCTATCTTGAAGTTACTTGTGATTCATACGAAGAAATAATAATGACCGGGAGACAAAGACATACTTGTACCTATTTTAAACAACCGACAATAATACATTTAGTTGCAGTTGCATTTTAATAACCTAAGAGTAAGAGTAAATACAAGTAAAAGTTTTGGGAAAACATACATTTTATTTATGTATAGTTAGACATAGAAAAATAACCGTGTAAGTGTGAAGGGTCCACTTAAGTCCACTTAAGGAAAAGCCGAATTAATATGACGACATTAATATATATGTATAATACAAGTAATAGTATTAAATGTAGCGGCAATGGGGTTATGCACTGATTTACATATTTTTTTTATTAAAACCTAAGTTATTTCTTAGGCCCTAAATATATTAATATTTGACCTAATTTAAATACGATTGAACTAGTTTCTTAGTTAATTACTTTTAAATCACACACTGCAAAATACTATAAACGTATTTACCTTAGGTTGGTCGTTCCGTTTAAGTAATTAAGACTGTTTCATTTAATGTCCTCACAATTTTACAAACTCAAGAAAAGGACTGGAACAAAATTAAGTAAGATAATAATGAGAAATGGCAATTTATTTATTAAATGTGTACTTACACACGTATTTCTTGACAGTTTTTAGTTGGCACGTATAACAAGAATACTTAATAAAGCAAAACAGTGTTTTCTCTCAGAAAAAATGTGAAAGTATGTAAGTACTTAAAGCTATTTATTTTAGCGCGTAATAGTAATAAAAACGTAGATAAGCAATGTAGGTATTACATTGTAGTGAATTGAATTACCGTATACAGATAGTAATTTTCAAAGTGGAGGGTTGTAGGGAGAGCAACGTTCGGGAGGGCGCGGGGCGGGGAGTATGGCGACAGAAATAGGGCGCGGAGGACGGAGCAAGGCTGCCCCGGTTGTCGGGCGACGACCTCAACACATGCGCGCCCTGTGCGCACACGGTGCCGCTGTGTGCGTCGAGCTACGATTCTACGCTACGGGCGAATATACGGGCCATTATGCATACGGTTCTGACGTAGTCCGTAGCAACTAGATACGAGTTGCAACACTAGTCGAATAATTTATATAGTTTTGTTTTTGAAAATAATCGTTGCACGTACATTTTACAATCTCGCTTTTTATATAGTTACGATAACTACGGTGGAATTGTTGGTATGTTTATTGGAGATAAAAATGTAAACAAAGCTTTGCAAGTTTAGTAGTACCTACCGAACTGAATAAAACCCAATACATATACATATATTACGACATGGTAAATCGTATATTCAAATATCCTCCATGAATTACGTTTCACAGAAATCGTATTAGCTTTCAAATTAACTTCCAATGGTATCTATTACCGCGGTGCTGCGCCATCTGGTGTGGAGTAGAGCCACCGAGAGTTCCGTAAGCGATGTTCCCCTCGCCCCGTGCCTCAGCCCCCCGCCATAAGGGCACGAGTTCGTTGCCCCGCTAGATGCTGACCTCAAAAACGAGGACACTGCAAAATTAGGGCGATGACAACGTAACGACTTGAACGCCCGCAAGCCGCAAACGACTTTCGACCCAGAATGTTTACTGGTATGAAACATTATTGTTTGTGATGTGCAAGTGAACTATATTTGATCAATTAGGCAAATACGCTGACTCTGACGGCAGTTGTAGCTTGAAGTGTTTCACTCGTATAATATTAAGTTCACGTTATTTCTAAGAATTTGGAACGATGTGTAGATAAGATTAGATTAGTCATACTTTATCCCCCTAATGAACAATCAGGGTTAGAAAGCTATTTTCTTTTTGATGAATCAATTTAATACTACTTGTAATTTATATTATGATTCACTAAAGTAGCCGATTTAAAATGTTCTCATGAAACTTGTAGATAAATAAATAATGTTTATGTAGCAGCCAAAATATGACTTTATATTCATTCAGTTAATTCGTAAACATAAACAATAACAATGCATTCGCATGATACATATTTAAAAAGATCTGTAACTATCAGTTTTTTTTCAACGTAATGTAACAGAAATATTTTCTATTTTTCAGGTAAGTCCGTCACAGTCAACACAGCGAGTACCAACCGATTGCAAAACACGAAATTTACATGTACGTATGCGAAGCAGAATTTTGTATGATAACGAATGCACATGCAAGCCTAGACTAAGTAGGTACGCCCGGGAGAGCTAAATATAGCGCGGTCGTCGACCCGCAAGTAGGTCGCTCCCTGCACCCTCCGGTCCGTACCTATGCTTGGCGGCGGACCTGATGCCCTCAAGGACTTGCTTCGTACTTAGGTAACGTAGCTTTGAGCTTTATTTACAGGTAGGCATTAGCATGCAATGTGCCTGCGCTGGTAGTTTTATTTATATTTTATATATTGTAAGGACTATGATACAGCAGTTTTCAGATTTTTTTACAGTTATACTGATGAATAGCATGAATGTCATCATCTGTATACGTCACATTGCTAGGCACATGCATTTTATCATAAACGAGCTTGATTGGCTGTTCTCTGCGCTAGCCTGACGTAGATTGGGATTTTAGACACGCCCGATATATGCGTAATTTAATCACATTATTCGTAAACAATAAATCAAAATTAAAACGTAGTGTCGTCGCATTAATTTAATATGTACCTATATCCGATAACCTGTAAACTTGTTTGTGTTTATTGCAGATACCACTTTTACATTTTATGGGAAACTACATAGAATTTGTTTGGAAACGTAGAAAAAAAATCTTTATTCAATTTACGAGGAAACTTAAATAACAATCATATTATTAACACACAATGTACACATTCCATGAAATACTTTTAAATTTATTTGTGTAGTAGTAATTCAGAGTAAAGACACACAAACGACACCGATTGACTTTCTATTTACAGTAGTATGACCCGTAACCGGCCTCGGTAAACTTACGTATACAGAGCATCGTAATCAATAAAGAGTTAACAAACGATTGTAACCTTGCACAGGCGTGTTTACTACCGACGTATCGCTGTTGTAACACCAATTCCATTTATTCCTTTCCTCTTAATCGTTATTCACAATAAAATATATTTTTTTATTTGTTCCTAAATAATGCCTGTACGCTTAGCACATGATTGGTATGTCAGTATGTCGTCTCGAGATAGATTTTCCATCTTTTACCAACTATATGAATAAAAGAGGGATGGATAGTCAATCTCGCGGCGACATATTGTCGCAGTGATCCTGTGCTAAGCCTACTGGCAAGGATAAAGGAATATAGATTTATGAAATGTTTTTGCGTGACTATTCAACTATGAGAATAAATTAATTGCAATCTTATTTTCTTTTCAATTAGTTTAATTCCGTGAAAGGTTTATAAGCGAGAAGATGTTTGTTTAGTTTTACATTTATAATTTTGTAATGAATACTAATCCGCATCAAAATATACACAGATTGTGCGAAAGCGATAATGTGTTAGTTTTGTTTTAAGTAGGTAAGTTCTTTGTGAAAAATTGCCTCACGGGCATTGTTTATCCGTTAAAGCACATCCAAAATGATTACTTCATCTCAACATAATATTCTAAATTAAATGATATATACTCCGGTCGTTTCACGCATCATTGTGGCTGTACACGAATCACACGGCGGCCGCAATCGGTTGTCACACCGGCATCGTTTCGGCTATCAGCCACGGGGCGACCTACATTCGCCGTCGGGCACGACGGGCTATACCGGGATTACTCGATCACTCTCCGGGGAATGGGTTTAATCTGTTGTGAACGGCGGACTTTTATTTAATAATGCATGTGTTTACTAGTTAAGTTAGGTAACGATTTATATCATTCGAAAAGCTTTTTAATTTACTCTCCATAGTGTGTGGTATTTTCACTTCTTGAAAGCTTTTTGTTGATCGAATCGTGCAGTATTATTTTTTGTATTTGGAGACCTTCTGGCTTTTATGGAAAATTTAATATATAATTACATATTTCTAAAGTACCTACACAAGTAGGAACAAACCCTAATTTTTGTTTTTATACAGTGAATTGTAAATTAAATTCCTTTTTAGAATCGCTTTTATAGTTGGCATGATGAATACGCAAGGTTTTCCATTGTAGTTCAAATACATTTTCACGGCCAATCATTGGCTTTTGTGGATATATCGGCTGGTTTCTTCAACCGCCTTGTGACATTGACTTAGTAATAATGGAAACCTGCATTAAATTCAGCTGAACAATTGTTCAGGCATCAGGTGGTTGCGAACTGAAACAACTGGGACTGTGTTAACATGTTGGTTTCATAAATACAGTTGTAAAAGACACGTCATGGCTGGCGGCGTGGGTGTTGTTGTTTTCCTCATGGTTATGGCTGTGTTCGAGTTGCGACCAACGGATAATTCTTTTTTCAAAACTGCAGCGGAACTCGCTCAATTTTGACGGCGCGTTTACAATGCCCGCGCGATCTTAGCCTGACGATACTAAACTAAACTATTTTTCCTACATTAGTTATGTATTATGTAGTGATTCGGATGAGAGCGATTACGTTTTACAATGCGTACGTCGGCCCGCGTCATCGGTAAGGTTACATACAAGTCGCGTAGTAGTTTATCTGCAGTTTCGATGCAGGATTGGAATAGGGGCGGCTCCGGCGCGGCAGGGCGCGGCGCGCGGGTGTCGCAAGGCGGGTGCACGGCCGTTCGTCGGCACCGCGCCGACCCTGACTGACTTATCTTGCGAACGTGCGCCCGGCCAACCACTAAGCAAATTCGCATTCTAATAGCGAATTGTACTAATCGCGGATTAGCGCCCGTGTTTGCCTTTCGGTGACATTTGATGTGGCATTGCACTTTGCGATTGACGGGGTAACAATGCTCACAACACAATGTAGCAAGTGTCGGAGTGGTCAAGTGAATGTTCAAGATTAATAATCGATTTCGATCAATATTTTTTTAACATAGGTGTGTTGTCCAAAGACAGATTTTTATATTAAATACTTTTATTTATTTTAATACAGACAAACACGGGCTTTATAAATCTTTTTTAAATTGTGACTTGCGATTATTAATCTTATGTAATGTTGCAGCACATATCTAGATGGATTTATTAGAAGCACTTTGCTGCAAATGCTGCTAAACGACTCGCTTCTGACATATTCAAAGCTGTCAAGAGTAGTAAATCGCTGCAAATTCGTAGCGGCGTAGCACATGCCGTGGCGTGTAGCGCCGTAGAGCCTCATCAATCTTCTCAACTGTGACGTAGCAGAATGGGTCACATGAACCTTATTAATTAATAGAAGCTTACCATATGAACCGTTTTAATTATGCTGGGATCAGGTTCTATGCTCTTGGCTTTTTGGGAGTTGTAAGGTACCTGACTCTAGGTACTTTTAATTTTATTTTATTCTTGTTAAAATAGCAATATTTTTATTTTCTACTATTGAAACATCGGATAAAAATATGACCTATTGCAGTGGAGTTATTGGTCGATATCGTCGAAGCGAATAGTTACGTGAACATGGATAAATAAATTATAGCAAATTGCTTGCCTACATATATTTCACCTTGGCTTAATGAGTTGCAGGCCATTGGCTGTGTAGGCACTAGTAAGAGGTGAGCTAGGCTGGATCTCAGAGGCAGAGGCAGGGAGCGGCCGACTCGGACTTTGTAATACATTCGTCCTAGTCAGCGTTCGTTGCCCCGCGCCGCCCGAGGTCGCTGCAAAGCGCTCGGCGCGAGCAAACCCGAGTGGCGACGGAAATTGCCGATCGGCTATTTGGCGCGAATTTAGAATGTTGCACTATGGTATTGAAATAAACTGCAGTAGATTATTCAGCTAAGTAGATAATGCTTAAATTAGATAATTCTGTACTAAAGCGAGGGTTTTGATTCGTTGCAAGAGATTTAACATGATTCGAATGGAAATAAGTACTTTTCATAAATATAAAACCTAATTAAATTGTATTACGAAATATGTGACTGAAATCATTAGACACTCGATAATTTGCGTACAAGGCAAGTCAACATTTGTGTCCATGTTGGTTTCATGGCAACCGTGATATACGTCGTGAGTTTATTTTAATTGTTAATCGTACTCTTAGCTTAAATTAGTGCATAATTTATTTTGTTAGTTACTATTGACGTATAGTTACACATTTAATTGTTTAGATAAATTAATAAATTGAAATAACGTGGGTACTTGTTAAGTAATAAATCTAACCTTAAACGGACGTAAAATTACCTGTTAGGTTTCTACAAAATTGTGTTTATTTAATGACCATAAAAAATAATAATACAATATAGAACTCCAATTTATTTATAGCGTTCCTACAGTACTTCTGTAGTTTTGAAAATCCTACAGAAAATGTTACAAGAGCTTATACAGATAATATATGTGAAGTACTTTGGATACGGTTAGGACATTAGTTACAATATTTCAGCTAGAGATAAATTATTTCCCACACAAGTGCCGTAATATAACATTTCTATGGAATTTATGATTTAAAAAGTCCACACTCGTACTATGGTTCTCCATTCCGGAAAAAGCTGATTATGTAACTTATGGACGCCGTGACACTTTAACCCAGAGAGGTGTACCGGACCCTGTGGGCCTCGATTCGCGCTCATTAGTATGGCGACCGCGTCGCCACTTTCACTCTCGCCAATAACAAGTCTTACGCAAGCCGCTTTCTACTATCTCCGCGTCATCGCCAGCGCATCTCCCCACCCCGACAATATCGCAAGACGCAAGCGCGGGACGCGAGACGCATCCATGGGCCTAATGACAAATTGGACAGAAATGAAAGTGAAGTGTTTCGTTTGGTTCATAGTGGGTCAGCGGAGTAGGGCATCGGGGGTCGTCGCCCGCGCAGCCTCGCCAGGTGAAAGTGGCCCCCCCGCGCCCGCGCGCTCCTCCAATGGCGGTAAGGCGCGCGGCGCACGCGCTGCCTTTTTGCAACTTGGCCATGGAGCCTATTACGATAACTGCGAAACAACGCTCCAGCAGCAAATGTAAATGCATGGCCTTTATTTGTACTCAATCATACGACATACCTAGCGTACATTGTACAATGAAAATGAGCACTCATTTGCTGAACTAAGGGAAACATCTTTAGTCAAACATTAAATGCTGATGCAACTATTTATTTCTCGGTCATTGGCAATCGTTTTACGGTTGCAGCAAAACACATTTGCCACCTACATACTTTTATTAAAGTTCACCTACTAATCTAATTTTATAGATAATTATTTGAGGACGACCTCGTTGGCATGTCATATATTTTGTGCACCCAGAGCTGTGTTCATTTCAAACGTTTTTATTTTACAATATTATCGATTATCGATTTTTTTTATTTGTTACTTTCGACTGATGCCAATATTGCCAATAAACGTAAGATTGTTAATATTTCGTATACAAATTAAATATTCTCGCAAAAACTTATCTAAAAGTTACAGTATGTAAAGATACCAATTTAATATCAAAATTGTCGAAGTCAACTGTTAGACTATACCTAGAATGATACTCATCACGATGCTTGCGATTCGCTCACAGTCAATTAAGCCCTGTTTTTCTCAGAACTGACATCACCACGGCAATATGCTTTAGCAGAAATAGGCGGCTCACATTGTTCTATAGAGAATAGCAAACGATACGCGAAGTGTACACGTAACATGCCAGTAGTGACTTGCTATTGAATAGCCCTCTGCTTACGTAAATGTAGCACTTACCCACATAATAAGTTTACCTCTTCTTCTTATGTAACATAAGGATAAGTAGGTACGTTTTTGTTGACATTAATTCTTTGTTGCGATCAGTGACGCAAGTCGCCTGTCCCAATTTTCGGATTCGTAGCCGCTGACTGACGTGACGCGAGCTAAGGAGACCAGCGGCATGCCAGCTTAATGTCCCGAAACGTGCAACAGGAATGGTTTTCAGAATTATCTTACAATTCTTATAAAAGTTCTAGTGCGGGGTATCAAAATTTATTCCTAAAGGTAATACCACCATATAGCATAGCCTCCCATATCGATATTCATACGAATAAATCCTGATAGATATATATATATATCCTACACACAGAATTAGGTTTGGATAGAAGAAACAAGTTCATTCATTTGTATAACGGCCGAGCGTGTCAGATTTTGTACTGAAGTTGTTACTTGCCTATGATTTTAAATATATCTCAAGCCTTTGAGTATTCATATTTTTTTGTGTTGTTGCGATTAATATTACTTAAGAAGGCATTATTAATGTTTTTGTTCACTTCAACTTACAAAATTTGTCGCCCGAAAGCTGCAAGCTGCGATTAAAGACGGACAACTCAGTAGATTTTACTGAGTTCATTTGACACGCTAAGTAGATACGTTTACTTGATCTATGGTGTATATGACATCTGTGATCCTACCTTTATATTCAACCCCACGTGTAATATGATACCATTTTTATAAATACCTACATGAACTCTAAATTCTCGGCTTCTACATATACGTACCCATTTCCATGATTACCATCAGTAGCTGCCTTCTTGTAGGAATTCCATTTTATATGTGGTAAAAAACAACTTTGAATGACACGATATTGTTAACTTGAATGCTTGATGATTACCTTTAATTACTATAATCGCATTTTATAAGTAAACCTTGCGGATTTACAATTTTACAAAAGTCTTAAAGCCAATTTAAATAACTAGAACATTCGCTAGTTGAAACAGTAGCACAAACAGTCGAGTATGTAAATTTGTATTCTTGTCCGGACTAGAAGTAAAAGTGAACATTCAAGTTATTGAGGCAGGTCGGCATGATAAAGAAACTCGTTGAAAAACTAAGTACCTAACTACACGTGTACATATTCATGAAAATTTCGTTTATCAGTATCAATATTAACTATACCATTTTTGTTGAAATTTACAATTATTTACGTCGACAGTAAATACGTAAATTATGCTTCAATATGAATTATGCTATTGTACAGCATAGGTAATATATAAAATAGATGGTTTAAAATTGAAATGTGTATTTATTGAGCCAGAGAGCAACACAATGAACTTTAAAACTAAGAGACAAAGTGATTAAGACAGCTTACCAAAATATATAATACATTATCCGTGGCTTTCATACAGTTTTCTGACAGCAGGATTAAGCTTTCACATTTTTTACAGAGAGTAGTGGTAAAGAAAGAAAGGCAAAACTTTTCAAGTGTATATCTGAGAATGTTTGAGTATACGCTATTGTCCAGAATCTGGGCATCTGGGCCCCAGATAGCTTGATATCATCTAAAAAGGTTGAGCAGATGCGGCTGATAACCTTATTCATCGAATTACGTATATATGATATTTCTCTCTCAACTGTTCATCCCTGGGGTAAATTCCTAAAACAAGTCACGTCCCGGCAAATGGGTCGCAAGTGAGATGAACATTGTTATTCCGACGCATGGAGGCACTCGTAATAAAGTGATCC
>JALPQI010008412.1:0-57546 GCA_025490895.1 Thaumatotibia leucotreta | reverse complement strand
TTCCGTTTGTACTACAAGTTACAAGCTTTTGATAAACAGGCCCCTGTTGCACATTGATCACTTCGATGACTGACTTAATAAGTAGAGATTTATTCGATTTTCCATTGACAGATTGGGACCGTCCTGTAGTCTACGCTATTGCGAGTTGAAGTTGAGTAAAGTTACCCTATGTTCGCCGCTAAAGGTCAGCAGGTTCCACAGGACTTTGCTACGCCCAACTGCGGTGGGAATTCAATTTAAAATCCATAATACTTTGTAAACGTTTCATATTAACGAGTAGAACCCAACGTGTGGCAAAAGTTCCCACTTTCTATCCACATTCATCGATACAACAGAGTTGCATTGTGAATATTGCGATCGTAACTCTTTGCCCTGCGCGCGTGAATTGTTAATTAATAAGTTTAATAACTAAGCGATAGCGTTTTGATAGCATCAATGTTGCTATTGTTTGCAGTAGAAAGAATAACATCCCAAAAATATATCAAGATAAAAATGAAATAAAGCATTTCTTGCATAATATCGACAAGTACGAAAAAATGAAGCTCAAAAGAGTGAATAAATTAAAATACGACCAAAGGGTGTATTTTAAATCGACATGAGTGACGATAATTCTTTTCGCACTACGACCATTTTCAGTATGTACCTACAGATCGCCCTCCGAAATGTTGACCTAACCCTTAACTTGGCAGTGTATCTTTAAAGATTTTTGACCCACTTTTTGTATTTTTTTAAGGACAGAATTTTTTGTTCTACTCTGCGGCGAGGAGGTTAGAACGCTAATTTTAAATTCTGCCAAGTTTAGGACAAAAAAAAACCAAAAAGCACCGTCTGTACTAAAAAGTTTTCTAACTGCAGTTGACAGTTCATATCGGATCTCAATACTTTATCCCGGAGATAAATAACGAGAAAAAGGTAGCGATTGTAATAAAAGTGTCGAATTTATAGCTGATACAGCTTTACGATTTTTTTACGTCTGTTTATCATCGTATATTGCGGACCCGATAACAACGACAGAGTGTGCAATATGTGTATATTTATTCCTTTCAATCATATACTTTATGACACCTAATAAAATATAGTAGTCTGAGCGTAAGGGTTCCGTAAGGATATGAAAATTAGCGCGCGTTCTTTTCTTCAAACATGATGTTCTCGTTTAAAAATTGGCTGAGCAATATTTGCATAATAATAGTGGATATAGACGGCATTGGACGGGTGTTCAGCAAGCGGACAAAGCCTCGTCCGATGCTCGTGGCCTTTGGCATTCACGCCAAGCTCCGTTGAAGCTTGTGCTCGATTTTAACAACACCTCTATAAGCTTATTCTCTGAGCTAAGCGCTTGGTGTGGCTTTTCAACATATTTTAAACGGCTTCGCGATACATTTACAAACTTATGGGGCGTGCATAGAAAACTTCAAATATAAATAAGGAAACACAAAGGGTTAGTGAGGTTATTTGGTTATGGGATGTATTTCTAAAACTTTTTCTAATTGCCCAAGAATAAACATCAGAGCACCCATTGTCACGTTAGTTTTTATATGGTCATTTCTGGCATGCCATTATGGCAGAATTAGTATTATTAATCATTATATTTTTTTTAGTAAATGGACATGACATTAAAATCGGTTGGCATTTTACCGGCTCAACAAAGTGGATATTTCATCGTATCGCAGTCTTGCTTTGAGTTCGCTTGCCTTTGACATATCAAACAATTCTATGATACGTTGTCCACCTGTCAGGGACTGGCTTTATACAAGCTTTATAGGCATAATTTGCCAATAGACTATTTGGCATACGAAATTGTTTAGGCATTCTGGTCGTAGCAGCTGCTACGGCAACTTAGTGCTACGAACTCGGGGAAACTTGTGGTCTACAATAGGTAGTGGCATAGTCGATTTACAAAATCGACTGAAAACCAAAACTCACTGTAAAAACTGTCACTACTCTCAACAACCTCGTATGTCAGTACTGAATTATAACGCACATACGAGCTTTATTTCAAGTAGGTATTTGTTACTTAGTGAGTTTTAGTGGTCAACCGACTTTAACTTGGTTATGGATCCATATTCGTCTCTTTGAGTATTTGTTCCGTGCAATTTTACTCGATACAATGGCCATTTATAATAATATTATCCGTGATGGCGTAGTTTATTTTTAGTACTTACATTTATGTAATTATGAATAGGTTACATCGGTACTACACGAAAACACACAATTAAATAAAAAATAAAATGCATTTTAATCGTTCCCCCCTACCCCTCATGTCATTCCTGGTGCAAAAGTGCCCATAACGCTAGCAGCGTTGCCGCGTTGTATGACAATAGAGAGCTTTTGCATCAGAAACGACTCGGAGCGAGGGTCTTCACCTTTTTGCCTGAGTCGACGTCCAATTTCGTGAATAAACGCCCTAGCCTCCGCCCCCCAACAGCCCGCCGTTTCCACTGCCATAGGGATGAAAATGTACCCCGGCTCTAAGGGAGCATACTTCCGGCGCTTCACCTCTGCCTGAAATTCGGCTGCCGCTCCAGCTGCGCGCGTAGTGCGACTGAGGTGGGAGGCCGCGAAAGTGCTGACACATGTAGCGTCCCACACCAAACACCGCCCCCTCTCCCATGGCACCAACGTCAGACCATCGGGCCGCTTGCCGTCCGACTGGCTGAGACCCTGTGGTTCGAGCACAGATGGAACGCCAGCCGACCTGAGAGCCCTATGGATGGCATCATTAAGGGCGTGGTGACGCGGGTGCCTCCCGGAACAACGACGGCAACTCAAGGCGTGGTGCCCGTCAGCACACACCATGGAACCGCAGATGCATACATGTGGTTCACATACATCGCAGCCCAGACGTAGCGCAACGGACACACGTAGGGAGTCACCATCGAGCAATGTTCCTAACTGAGGCGAAGGTAGCCCGTGTAACCACGCCCCAGCTTCAGGCCGCGATACTGCCAACAATCTAGCACGATCTACGCCACTAGAACTCTCTACAAGCCGGTCGAGAGTGGCCTTGCACGTCACGTCGTCCCATGCGCGCTGTAGCCTGGGGTTCTCCGGTACAGTAGCTGCCGGATTAAGGGACGCCCATGCCCCCATGGCGTCAGCCACATACGGTATGCTGACTCCGTCGCCATTTATAGACAAAATATCAGCAACTAAAGGAGCCACCCCATGCGCTGACGCCAAGAAAGCCAGCAAACTGACATCCCTCACCCGCCTCACCCCGACGCCGCCATGCCGGACTGGTAATGACGCTTGCGTCCATTGATTAATGTCCAAAGCCACATTTACAATGGACTCTATAGAAGACTTAATAGCGGCGTCGAAAGAGTCAATACAATCCGGGAACAACCAAACCGGAGCAGTACGCAGTAAGTATACCACCTTTGGCACTGCGAAACACCTCTGCATCAAAGCCAAAGCCACATGAGAATTAACGCTCCTGAGACGTTCACCAGCTAGTAAGAGGAGATCCCTGCGAGTCCGAAGAGCCTCAGGAACAGCTGAAGGATAAATGGGTGCCCCCAGTAAACAAAAAGAATTGGCGTCCAGCTCTCTAAGAACCGGGAGCCGAGAAGACAGAGAAGGAAAGGCGACACGCGACTCCTGGCTACAGGAGAAAAACTCACATTTGGCCCCATTCACCTCCAGACCTAACGACTTCAGCTTCGGTAGAAGGACGAGCAAGTCTTGCTACACCTCCTCAACTTTACCTCCAATGGTACCATCATCAAGATACCATATATTGAGAGGTGATTTAAGCTCTGTGATGATTCTCTGAATAGCGAGGCTGAAGGTGAGTGGGCCAAGAGGGTCCCCCTGTTGAGCACCAACCTGGGAAAGAATGAGGTCAGAGCCATGGAAAAGATTGGACGGCCTATGGTAAACTTGATAGAGGAAAGGGTATAGTGAAGGGATTCTCTCCAAAACTTCACTTAGCAGCCCAAACGCGTCCCAAATCCCAGCTGATGGGGCTGAAGATATGGTGCCATATCCTCGCGCACAGCCCGAACCCCGAGCTTGGCCACGAGGCGACGAATCACACTCCCAACAGCAATTGGACGTACCCCTCCTTCCTTCTTTCTCAGGGCACAGAGCGTGGCGCCATACAAGTAAGGGCACACCTGGGCATTCAATTTCCCACAGAGCAAAAAATTACACAGCTTAGTTAATGCCCCCATCAGGCGCACGCCGCTGTCCCCCGCCGCATTAGAAGTCAGCTCCTTCAAGTGATCAGGTCGAATTCCATCTAGCCCCGCAGCAGACCCACTATGAAAGGAGCTAACCGCTTGCGACACATCGTCCAGTTCCACCGTTACAGCTGCGATGCTCAGCTCAGGCCCCGATGAGAAACAGAGAGGACGTGATGGATCCGGATGCTTTGAGCGCAAGACCGTAAGAGTATCCGGCCCAGATGGAGCGATTGTGTCCTCGCTCATGAGCAACCGGACTGCCCCTCTTAAATCACCCTCGTAAACCTTGGCTTCTATTGTTTTAGAGAGCGACGATAAACGAGGGGCCCCCAGACCATCATATAATAGGTATTCTAGGTATAATAGGTATTATAATAGGTATTAGGTATCATATAATAGGTAGTCTACTATTTTATATATATTTTTTTTATTACTGTTAGTAGGAATGGCTAAACTCCATTGTAAATTGTAGATTCATAAAATGTTCTACTCATGTTTTGATAAAACTAGTATCTTTATTTGGATAGGAAATAAAATGCCACACAACTGCATGTGATATCTATTCAGATGCGTGTCTATGGTGTAATACAATGCAAATCTCTTTTATTGAACACAAATAAAACAACAATAACGCAGATCATAAAGCTTACACTTTCTTACCCAGTGTGTTGCCGTGAAACAGGCTCTTCGGTTACCGCGAGGGTTACACATAAAATAAGACTATGAAAACGGATAAACTCGCGTATATTAATTAACTTTAACTTCATCCCGACGTTTCGAACCCTTTGCAGGGTTCGTGGTCTGTGGGCGACAGTGGCTTTTTTTAGTTTTATTTCATGTAAAATCTGAAAATTCGGATTTTATATCCGATCGCTATTTGCGGGTGCTAAATTAGAACTACCATAATATAATAAATTAACCTGAAGCATTGTTTTACAAACTTTATTTTTATGTATATAAATTAAGTAAAGCTTGTAGTATGCATGGAAATACCTACATACACCAGAGGAATTAGGCCCAATACCTAAAATTATGATTTGTTTATCTGCCACTTTATCGCTCATAGGGCCTGTTTCACAATCTCCAGTTCAAGCTATCTGTCAGATAAAAATAACACTCTCTCTTTATTCTTCCAGGTGAAAGAAAGAGATAGTGTCATTTTTTATCTGACAGATAGCTTTAACTGGAGATTGTGAAACAGGCCGTTAGATATACTAATAGAGAGGTACCTAATTAGCGAAATTTGGATTTCAGTGTTCACGGTAGCTCCCTGGAAACGCAACAGCGTTTCTAATTGGTGGTTACCTCAGTGTTGCTAGGTCGAAATGGCGTCACGAGAGGCGTCAAGCTCCAGGCTTCGATTACCTCGTTAGCCGAGCGTCGAATTTAAGAAATAATTTTCTAACAACAGGGTGTGAGCAGCGTGGGTTATCCGAGCTCCATTCTATGACGATGATCGAGATCTTTCGATAATCATCATCATCATCATTTCAGCCATAGGATGTCCGCTGCTGGACATAGGCCTCCTTAATTGACTTCCACTTTGGCCGGATGGATGCGACCTGCATCCACCGAGTCCACGCAACTTTAACCACCTTGCGGGTGGACGGCCCACGCTGCGTTTGCCAGTACGTGGTCTCCACTCGATAATATGACTGAGTGATTTAGGCATAAGAAATCCCAAACCGACGTAGAGGTGCGAATTTGTACAGTCAGCACCAAAAGGACTTATACATAGGAATTCCTCCACAAAAGCGGTTTCCATCATCTATCTGCATCCGTCCACTGTTGGAAAACGGCCTCCCCTATAGATTGCCTATGCGTATGGACGCTGGCTACGCTGGGCAAGCGGGTTGGCAATCACAGTAGCGTTAAAAAAGCTAGTAAAAGCGCTTATTTGCAAATAAATATTTTTTTTTAATCACCGTTCCATATTCCGTATCTATATAATAATAATTCAATATTTTGTAAATAATTGTTAGGGCTTTGATATTATTCACAATGTGTTAAGTTATTTAATTGCCCCACTGGGTGTGAAAATAATAGTCTTACTTACCTGTCTATTATGATGACGTTCAATTGTATAACATAAAACCGAATACCTAATAGTTAATGTCAGTTGGGTTTAAATGTTCAGACGATGGAGGTGCACTCAACCAACTGCGTCCAGTGCCTTTGCAGATTAACTGGTCACTGAACATTCTTATGCAACCGCTCTTTTCTACCCATGCCATGTTAAACGAGTTGAAAATTTAAGAATTAGACAACATGTGTTTTTAAAATAAATTTCTTCGTGCATAAAACTTCTACTAAACGTTTTATTTTCGCTACTTAATAGTTTGATAAGATAGTTTGATACCTACTCATTTAGATTCGATGAACGGCTATATACCGCAATCAAAAAGGGAGTTTGTAAGTACTCTAACTCGTCCCAATCAATGCGTTCATCAGAAAACGGGTGGTCACTCTAAATATTTTTTTTTTGTAATGCATTTGTCATAATAATTGTCAATGGCTATAATTTTTATATTCGGAGTAACCTTTCACAACAAACATTTGACGAATACATCAAGTTAATAAACTAGCGATTCTATCACTGAAATAATCAAGTTTTTTTTTCGTAAGTTCTGCCGGTATAATATTCAATAGGCTTACTAAAGAATATCCCGCTTGGGGTTGGTTTATTAGTTAACTATCTTGGGATCTTCGTACGGGAAAGCAATTCGTCGATTCGTTGCGGGACGCAAGCCGCACTTTTCAAGCTTTAATAAAAAACTGGGTCACTAAGTTACATGAAATGTAGGTAATTATGACTCAAGTGTTTTTTGATTTTTATATGTATTGTTACAGCAAAAGAAAATAAAGATGATAATAATTTCAGTTGATAATGCAGGTGTATTCTGCAGTTACCTAGGTACTATGTTATGTACCTATTTGATTGTATTCGGCATTCGGCATGAAC
Organism: Thaumatotibia leucotreta; assembly: GCA_025490895.1. Lineage (NCBI taxonomy): Eukaryota > Metazoa > Arthropoda > Insecta > Lepidoptera > Tortricidae > Thaumatotibia > Thaumatotibia leucotreta. The sequence goes on along the minus strand of JALPQI010008412.1, from coordinate 50,397 downwards.
TTTGTGTGGTATACTGACTCCTTGTTCTTTACGTTTTCTTTCTATACATATTTATGTCAATGTCATTCAGTTTAGATTTGAATAGAATAAAATGGATTTCTAATATACATAGTTTAATTTATTTCATTGGCGACGAGTGATTAATTAGCCAAAATGTCCATCGGAAGTATAAAAGAGTTCAACCTTATTGACGGGAACTGGAAATCTTATACGGAAAGATTGGAAATGTATTTTACGGCAAATGGTGTAAAAAACGATAAAAAGCTTGCCACGCTTATTTCCCTAATGGGTGAAGATGTTTATGAGCTATTGACATCTTTGGCTAGCCCCACGCTGCCGAAGGACTTATCCTATGATCGTGCGGTCACCATTTTATCCCAACATTTGCAACCAAAACCGTCAATTATGGCGGAAAGGTACAAGTTCAGACAACGGCGGCAAATGTCTGGTGAAACGGTTGCATGTTATGTTGCGGAACTCAAACGTCTATCGAAATATTGTGACTTCGGTACTTCTCTGGAGGATAATCTCAGGGATCAGTTTGTATGTGGCGTTAGTCGCGATGTGATTCGTCAGAGGCTGTTCGCGGAGGAAACACTTACATATGATACTGCGATTAGGATTGCCAAGTCGCTAGAGTCTGCAGAGCGTGATGCAGCTTCAGTAGAGCGAACGGAAATGAATAAGGCGCAAATTGATAGTACCGGAAATGAGGTTAATAAGCTAAGTATACGAAGCAGTCGTTATGGCGGTTCCGGGCGGCAGTATACAACGTGCTCGGCAAGCACCGCAAAATCTGTACCTCAACGTCAAGTGGATTCGGCCAGCGGCGCATCATGTATAGTATGTGGCTGGCATAACCATACTGCGACACGATGCAAATACCGGAAGCATACTTGCAGCAAGTGCAAGAACGTTGGCCATTTACGCAGAATGTGCCCGTTGACTGGTGAAGGCTCTAGCAAGATGAATTTGACGAATAATCGTCGGGAGATAAATGACGTTAACTTCGTCGAGAGTAGTGTGACGCAATCCATAAATAGGGTGGAAGATGAAACCGATTGTTCAAGTGACGACGACGGTATTAATCATTAACACTAAGCAATTACAGACCGGTAAGTTTGCCTTTGGTTGTCAATGATAAAATTGTTCATATGGAAACCGACACGGGTTCCGCAGTGTCTTGCATAAACAGGGAGACTTTTAACGCCATGTTTGCTGACGTTCAGTTAAAACCTTGTAGTCTAAGGCTTAATTGCTATAATGAGACTAAAATTGAAACAATTGGATTTTTTAAGCCGACAGTCAAGTATGGGACCATTTCTAAGAAATTAGAGTTATTTGTCGTCAACAGGGGAACAACGTCATTGCTGGGTAGACATTGGTTGAGTGAATTGAAAATACCTGTAACTTGTTCTCGTGCTAGTAATATTAATAATGTTGTTAATGATAATATCCCAAATGATGTGAATGTTTTGCTCGGCAGATATAAGGAACTTTTTGACGGTGGCTTGGGTCGGTTCAATGGTGGAGAGATACAACTGCACACGCGCGTAGGAGCGGTTCCTATTTACTGCCGCGCACGTCCTCTCCCGTACGCGCTGCTGCGGCGGGTGGATAGTGAGTTGGATGCGATGTTGCGCGATGGAATCATAGAACCGGTTGACACTTCAGAATGGGCAACGCCTTTGGTACCTGTAAGTAAATCTGATGGTGGTTTGAGACTCTGCGCAGACTATAAAATAACGCTGAACCCGGTCTTGCTGGTCGATAGATACCCGTTACCGAGAGTGGAGGATCTGCTTGTGACTTTAAATGGTTCAAAATTTTTCAGTAAGATCGATTTGTCTCAGGCTTATAATCAGTTAGTTCTTAATGAGGCTTCAAGGGACTTGACAGTAATCAATACGCATAGGGGACTTTTTAGGTATAACCGCCTTGTATTTGGTTTAGCCTCTAGTGCCGGCATTTTTCAAAGAACTATGACTAATTTATTAAAGGGAGTACATCCGTCGGTAGGAATTTTCCAAGACGATGTCATTATTGGAGGTTGTTCTAAGGAAGAGCATCTTAAGGCTTTGGACGCAGTGTTGAAAAGGTTGCATGAAAGCGGTTTGAAAGTAAAAAAAAGTAAGTGTGTATTCCTCGTGGATCAAGTAAATTATTTAGGCTACATAGTGTCAAAGGACGGAATTGCCACAGATCCGACTAAAATCGAAGCAATGTTAAAGGTGCCTACTCCCAAAAATATTACGGAGTTACGATCTTTTTTGGGCATGGTCAACTTTTATGGGAAGTTCGTTAAGAATATGAGTGCCATTTTGAGTCCTATGCACGAATTGTTAAAGAAGGGAGTCGTTTGGAATTGGTCGGATGAGTGTGAGAAGGCTTTTGTGACTATTAAGCGGCGCTTGTCTGGATCGAAGGTTTTAGCTCACTATGATCAGGATAAACCTTTAATATTGACGTGTGACGCAAGCGCGCGCGGCGTGGCGGGTGTACTAGCTCAGCCCAGCGTGCGGGGCGAGCGCCCCATAGCCTATGCCTCACGGTCGCTTAGCGTGGCGGAGAAAAATTACTCACAAATTGATAGAGAGGCCTTAGCTATTATTTTCTGTTTAAAAAAGTTCCACCGGTATTTGTATGGTCGACATTTTACGTTAAGGACGGACCATAAACCGTTGGTGAGTCTGTTCGGCCCTAGGGCGGGTATTCCGGCAATGGCGGCGAGCCGTATGCAGAGGTGGGCCTTGATATTGTCTGCATTTTCTTACGATATAGAATATATAAACACCAAGGCAAATGTGGCGGATGGCTTGTCGAGGCTGCCTGTGGAGAGCGATGCGGGAACGGAACAGGCTATTCCGGAGCATACGTATTTACACTATATTCAAGACGCATTAGCAATGGACAGTAACACCATCAAGCGGGAAACGGCAAAAGACCCTATTTTAGGGCGGATTTTAGGTTACATTAACGATGGATGGCCAGAGTCGAATGATATGAAGAACTTACAACCTTTCTTTAACAGAAAGCAAGAACTGTATTCTGAATATGGATGTGTCATGTGGGGCCATCGCGTGGTGGTTCCGCAATCTTGCCAGCGTGCAGTGATAGAAATGTTACACGAGCCTCATATGGGCATTGTTAAAACAAAGTCTATGGCACGGAGCTATGTATGGTGGCCTGGCTTGGATGAAGATATTGAAATTAAATGTAAGGCCTGTGAAGTTTGTGCATTGGAACAGGATGCTCCTAGAGGCCACGTGCCTTGTCCTTGGCCCTATCCTGGTAGTTCGTGGACTCGAATTCATGTCGATTTCATGGGTCCAATGCAGGGCAAAACCTACTTAGTTTTAGTCGACTCTACTTCGAAATGGTTAGAGGTCTTTCAGGTACCCAGTACTTCAGCTAGTTGTACCATAGAAAGATTAACCGAAGTGTTTTCTCGTTTTGGGTTCCCGAAGCAAATTGTCTCAGACAATGGTCCGCCCTTTACTAGTAAAGAATTTTCTGAATTTACTAAGGGAAACCACATTCAACACATGTTTTCAGCTCCGTACCATCCTTCTTCGAATGGAGCAGCTGAAAATGCTGTCAAGACCATAAAAAGGGTGGTAAAGAAAGGTATTAGACAAAATCTTCCTATTATGACGTCAATACAGACCTTTCTGCTGCATTATAGGAACACGCCCCATTGCACTACAGGTGAAAGCCCCGCTCAATGTCTCATAAATCGTAAATTACGCACGGGTCTTGATATTCTGAAGCCGGACAGGCAAGTAAGAGCCTTAGTTTCGCAGGAACGAATGACACAAGAAGCGAGTGGATCGCAGAGGTCGGTTAATGTTGGTGAGCCTGTATGGTTTAGGCAATTTAACACGGGAAACAAGTGGGTACCTGGGGTAGTGGTAGACCGATTAGGGACTACTGATTATACAGTGACGTCGGATATGGGTGGAGTAGCTCACAGGCATATCGATCAGCTAAGACCGAGAAGTTTAGGAGCTGCTGACTATACTGTGGCATCTGATACAAGCGGGGTAGGTCACAGACATATCGATCAGCGTAGACCGAGAGGGTTAGGTCTGTTATCGTGCCCGTTGACAGAGTCAGAACCTCCAGGGATTGACACCCGGTTACCAGTTTCGCACGAAAGTTCTTTATCACATGAAATACCAATTCGTCCTATACCTCATGATAGCGTGACAGAGATACCAATTTTACCTGCGCATGGGTCTGCCTCTCCATCAAGTCATGGAGAAAGTGTTGGAAGTGCATCTCCCGTATTGAACCGTCCCGTGCCTCGTAGTACAAGGAATAAAAACCCCATTTATAAGTAGGGTGTGTTTTAGTCCTTATTATTTTCGAGATATTATTATAGTTTTAGTGGGGAGGATTGTGGTATATTGACTCCTTGTTCTTTACGTTTTCTTTCTATACATATATTATGTCAATGTCATTCAGTTTAGATTTGAATAGAATAAAATGGATTTCTAATATACATAGTTTAATTTATTTCACTTTGGTACTGACCAGCAATTACAATCAGCATAGGAAATGACCAGCAATTACAATCAGTTTAACAATGGGAACACTCGCATTAGATACGTACGGTTGCATAAACTACTATTATAGATATCAATTGTAAATGAATACTCTTGAATTGTATGCTAATCGTGTAAGTAGTTTTACGAGACGGATTTTATTCCCGAGCGAATGGTTTAAGTAATACATTCCTCGCTATGAATTCGAATATGTTCATCATAGATTATTTACCAACCAGACGTGGCAATTAAAAATAAAATTGCACCATACATTATTGTTCCAGTATTTATTTAGTAAGTAGGTATGTGACCGCTCATGTAGTTGATGAAACCTTTACGACTTACGAGTATATTCATGTAGTTGTAGAGTAATTCAAAAATCAACGAAGTTACACAAAGTAGAAAGGAAAGGTAAGGAACCACGGGCGGATTATTTTAATAATGAATATAAAGTAAAATTCGACTAAGGAGGTCGAGGAGTGATTTCGCTATGATTCCTTTTAACAACCTGCGTAGTAATTTTAGTAATCGGCATGTTATTCAGCAGGCTAATGTTCAGCAGTGGATGTCTTTTGGCTGATATGATCATGTTATTCAATTAGGACTTGAGTTCGAATCATAATGAGAAAGTTTTCATTTCATCGTTTTGTATAATATCTATGTATGTATTGTACAAGTTTTTCTCAATTTGCTAACTTGCATAGGTCTCTTTTTATTTTTATAATTATACGATGAAACTGATTCGATATGACCGTGTGTTAAATGAAATTAAAATAAATATCTAGGGACATCTTACACAAATCGACCTAGTCCCACGGTAAGCTCAATTAAGGCTTGTGATGTTGATACCAGGCGACGATATTTATAATAGATAGATACATGAATACATACACGGCCATGACCAAGGAACAAATATTTGTGATAAATAAATACACAATTAATCCCCTCGCCGGGATTCGAAAACGGAACCTCCAGCTTCGAAGGCAGCAAGAGTCACTATCAACTAGGCTACGGAGCTGACAAAATATAATATATAATTTTGTCTCTTGCTGCAGTGCATCGTGCATCGCGTGAGAGATTGACGTACGCGTGCCTCGGTAGCCTTCGGTAATGTTTCATGATGCGGAATCTGTGCAAGGTAGTCTGCAACTGTTGCACATCAATAGTCGTAACGCTTTTTTCGGTACAGTGGTTCGTGCCTTGGTAGAATGATTTATATATGATTTATATATACAGGGTGTAATCGATAAGTGTTTACAGGCCATAATTCCGCAAATATGAGAGATATCAGAAAACTTTTAACAGTTATCGAAAGTACGTTACTCATCGAGTAAAATTACACTAATAACTTTTTTGAAATGAAATCAGAAATACCCCAAATATTAATTTCAAACCCTTCCATACATTTAGTAGGTAACCGTTCTTTCAATGATAGGTAACCACCTTTTAACTTAAGAATAAATGTTAGATTAATTATTTCATAAACGGCAGTATTATTCATCATATCAGCCGAAAGACGTTCACTGCTGAACATAGGCCTCCCCACAAAGATTGCCACAATGACCGGTCCTGCGCCACCCGCATCCAGCGGACTCCTGCAACCTTCATCAGGTCATCAGTCCTCCTTGTGGGGGGCCTACCCACGCTACGCCTTCCGGTACGTGACCACCACTCAAGAACCTTCCCGCCCCAACGGCCATCGGTTCTACGCGCAATGTGCCCCGCCCACTGCCACTTCAGTTTAGCGATTCGGAGAGCTATTTCGGTTACTTTAGTTCTGCTGCGGATGGTCTCATTTTTAATCCGATCACGCAGAGAGACTCCTAGCATAGCCCTCTCCATTGTCCTTTGGGTGACTTTGAGCCTTCTTATGAGGCCCATTGTAAGAAGTATAATTATTTTATTACAATGTATTCATACAAATAACGAATCTCTAACAGTTTTATCTCTTACGACACCCGACATTCTTTAAGGCTGTAAGTCGGCATACAAAATGTATGGGAGCGTTTTAACTTAGTATTTGTAATAATACTTCATCTATTTAGAAAAAATAATTAATGTATTTGTACTCGCTGGGTAACGTTCTTTCGGTATCAGTTAAAAGTTTTCTGATATCTCTCATATTTACGGAATTATGGCCTGTAAACACTTATCGATTACACCCTGTATATGATACAAAAAATCTACAAATATTTATAGATATAGGCGAAAAACTTAAGAAAAGTTCCAGTTGTATGTAGTTGTAACTAGTAATTAGTTTAGTTTAGTAGTTATAGTTTTTATTCGCATTCTAAACATATTATATTTTCTAAACGAATGGGTCACTACTACATGTATACGACAGGTGACTTATTTATGTTTTTTACCAATAGGTACCAACCTATTTGCGTTCTCTCTAAAAACGTTTACTTACCATGTATGCAAGCAGTTAATAGGTTAATTCAGAAATCAATAGAACGTCCCAGCAAGATAATGGAATAGTACTGTTGAATAGTTGATAATCATTAAAAAAGAGGGACAGTTTTAGACACGTATGTTCTTGTTCAACTTACGATTTGGAATCCAATATTTTTTAATCTATACTGCCAGTGAAAACATTATGTTCACAATTTAAGCTTAAATCTAAAAATACAACTAAAGATATTAGGGAATAATAAAATGGAATAACCCTGTACGTTTGGCTTTATGGCTCTACAACTGGACCATTTCCGTTGCAATCTTTAAGAAAATGCTTTCAAAATATCATAAAAATCTTACTTATGGCAGCATTAACAAGGGAAATTAAAAAGAAAAATACCTATTAAACAAATAAAAAAAATGTTATTGTGTGGGTACGTCACCAAGCCTTGTAGGTATAGGTAAGTCAGAGCAGTGACTTTTTTAACTTTCATGGTTATTGACTTCTTAGTATTAGTAAGAAGATTAGGATTCCTGTCTCACGGGGCTTATACGTATAAATAATATTTCGGCAGAAATATCGCTCTAAATTCAATTTGCAATACCACTTAGTAATGACACATTGTGTCGCTTCGATATTTCACAACGGGGAGTCATTCGGAGTATTTCGATTACCTACCCAAACAAATCATTAGGGGATTCATGAAATAATTTAATTTTAACCGTCTAACTAATAGTTATCTTGTAAATTGTGTTCACTGTCATAACAATCTACCGTCTTAATAGTACAGTACAGTCAGTTAAGTATTCAACTGAACTAATTGCTGTCTATGCCGCAACACGAAACACGAATTTCAAAATTGATTTCTAACGTCTTTATGCAAATACGTGAACCATCCCTCTATAACATCAGTAACGACCAGCCGTTGTCATTAATATACCCAGAGCGCTTCAATGGACCCTACATTTCAATATTGAACTGCTAAAATATGCACCAATCGTTGTTCAATTATTATCGACATTTCAATACCCGATATGAGCAGAAATAATAGAATTATTTATTAGCTACTGAATTTGTTATCCAATCTAAATAAATAAGTAATACCTTTCTGTTACTAAGCTATTATGTTACCATAATTAATAGTACATTACTACCGAGGCCGGGAAGTGACTGGTTGCCGGCCGAATATATGTAGACGGCCGAGCGAAGCGAGGACGGATAGTATTCGGACGGCAACCCGTCACTTCATGGCCGAGGTATGTATAATGCTTTTCTCAAACATGCAATGAAATGAAACAAAAAAATGTATCTTCTTTCTAAGAAATTATAAGTCAACTACATAACTAACCCCCTTATTCATAAACGTTTGTTAACTTAACAAGCCGCTAATAATAGTTTGTCCCTTTTGCTCTTATGGACACATTGTTAAGACCGAAAGGAACAAACAATTATTAGCGGCTTGTTAAGTTAACAAACGTTTATGAATAAGGGGGTAAGTCTTTGAAACACAACAAAAGTCAAATACGACACCGACATCTCATTTTTTTTTTAAGATTGACCTGTTTGAAAGTTGCAAATTTTTAATTTAAAAAAGCGGTATTAGACGACGCGGTCGGTTGGGTCCAATTAATCGCATGCAGTGATCGGGGCCGACGGATCGCGCCGTATAATACTGCTTTTTAAATATTATTTTGAGTAGTTATTGTACATTTATTTTAAATGATATAATTTAAATACCTAATTATAAGTCCAAAAATTTGCCAATCATTTTTTTTTATACTAATATTACTTACAGATAATTATTGGCTAAAAGCCAAGATGCTAGGTCACAACCCTATGTCAAATGAAAATTAAAAAAGAGGTACTTGCCACGAGGTACTTCCCGGCCACTTTTTAGGCACGTAACTACAACATTTCATTGCATGTTTGAGAAAAAACTATTTTTAGTTAAGGATGCCGTGACTTTATTAATATCATTAACTTTGACTATACAACCTTATGATTTAAAAATGTGACATGACTTTCGAACTACCAACTTTTTTCAACAATAGATAAAGTATACTACCTACACCTACTTACTTACCTATATCATTGTGCCATAATTTAAACAAAAATAATCGAATAGCTAAAAATATCACAAATGAGATAAAAACGAATATTCATCGGTAAACAAACGGGTTATCGCCCAATTTCCGATTCCTTCTTTGGAAGGCTAATATAAAAATACAATTTTCCAATAGGTAGATTGTACAGAATTTATACGTATTGGAAAATATGCAATGCCTATTAAAAATGTTTATAAAAGTCTGTTAGTAAATATATTTTTATTTATTTTCAAAACTACAATATTTATGTACATAGATTAAATCTAACTAATCTACTTAACCTAACCTATATCTAAGATTGGCCCTTGTGGCATTGTACCGAGGATGCTGGCGGCATTTCCTCGCTGTATCGCAATACTGATTCGTTGTGCGAGGAAGTCGCCAGCTCTTCGGTCTCTAGTTACATCAACCAGACGTTTCGCGATCTCAGTAAACAATTTGCGTGCGCTGGGGCCCCAAGAACCTAAAGTTTCTACGCCAAACGGTACAAAATCGTACTCTTTGCCGAGGCCCTTATATTTATTACGTTTTAAAAATTCGGCATTTTCAGCCGCAGCGGCTGCCTTAAACGTAGTTCGTTGAAGATGGGACGGTGCTAGGGTATCTACGCAAGTAGCATCCCATACCAACATCCGTCCCAAGCTCCAAGGAACCAAAGACACACCATCAGGTCTCTTACCATCATCCCTAATAATACCAGTAGGCTCAAGAAGAGCAGGTACGTTGATCGTGGCAAGAGACCTGCGGATTATGTCGTTAAGCGTCGCATGTCTGGAAATACGGCCTGCGCTTTTTTGACAACTTATTAGTCCGTGGTGTCCCAGTCGGTCCACGTCTGTGCCACAACAGCATAAGTGAGGGGTACATACCGCGGCCCCGAGTCTCAGGCCGGTTGCGAGCCTAAGAGAGGCCGGATCCAGGAAAGTACCAGTACTAGCCGAAGGATGGGCATGCAGCCAGTAACCAGCTTCCCGGGTTCCGACCGCCAAAAGTCTCGCACGATCTGGACCTGCAGAGCTGTTTAGAAGAGAATTGTATGTTAGATCACAATACACATTGTCCCAGCTCCTTTGCGATTTTAGGTTGTCTGTTAGTTGATTTCTAAGAGGTAGTAAATATATGTGTCGCAATAAAAAAAAAATAAGTTCTGAAAATAAGGAGCTATAGCAAAGATCATATTTCTAAACTTAATTTCAAATCAGAACTGTAGGTAGATATATATGTCTCTTTAGCTTTTACTACAGTACGCATAGACTTTTCGTCAATATACCGACAGGGTGGTTTTTGGGTCCTGTATAATTTTCATTCATTGTATGATATTAGCATGTTTATATTATTTTTTAAGAAAGTTTTCACCTGACCCGTAGGTGTATTTTGATCGCAAGTGTATTTTCTACATTGCTATACAAACGTTATACATATGTATTTAAACCACGTGAATTCTTCAACCGCATTTAAGTACCTAATGGACGTAACGCAAACAAACGCCCACAATGTGGGTACCTAGTACCTACATATTTATAAAAAAATATTATGGGCAGGAAAGGGAGGTGGCATGTGTCTTAGAATGTGACGTTACAAAGGAAATAACCCAAGCAATCACGCAATATGTTTGCGCGTATTGGGACGGTGAAACCGATCTAAGATGAGAAATGGACGTGGAGGAGCTCTCGAATGTGAGCAGAATCACTCCAGTGGAGGGGTTGTTTTGTTTGCCTTCAACATCCATTTGCGGTAAAATATAGATTATGGTCGTTAGGATCTTGAATAAATGTTTACTTTAAGTATTTTAATATTTCTGTATACCGTAAAACCATCTAACTTCAGTCCAAAAGCTGTCAACTATACCTAGGCCAAAAGTTAGTTAGTAGTTGAACTTGTGAACTTTGGTTTTGACTGAAGGACTGAATTACCGTTGGATTTGTGTGGTTTTACGCTTATAATTTAGTCTAAAAGTGTGATTGAGTCCTATTTGTAAGGTTTTATGACATTTAGTAATAAATTGTACATTAAAAGTAGCTGCATTGACTATTCTGGTGACGTCATGTCCGAGAGCAGGTAAATGGACTCGAGCGGAGGGGCATTCTTGGCGGGAACGGTGAAGGAGACGGACGTACTGGTTAACTAGGAAATAAGATAGACTAATTGAGTATTGTGTTGGAACAAGTAGTTTGTTAATGCAATAGCTTTAAATATATATAAATATAATACTTCCAAACTAGAAAGTGTTGTTTATTTCTGAGGTGGTTTACATATTGTACTTAATTTAAAAACAAAAACTTTGAGTTGTATATTAAATATAGCCCATATTAACCGAAAGCCACAGATTCCGCCGGAAACCTACATTTTCAATAGAAGGAAAAGCCTACTGTAGTACGAGTACAAAATACGGGATATTTTAAATTAAAACAGCCACCGATTTCTTAACTACTCCGCTAAAGCTTACCTCTTAAAAATCAATCAACTGGCTATGCAATATTGTTTGAAAGTATATTTTATTTACTTTAATACTAGAAGTTTAAGGTTTTTTCATATTAAATTTTAAATCAAAGAATCGGAAATTGGGCGATGTTCATGTTGTTCACCGATTGAATATATTTTTTTATATTATGTAAATTCACTATTAATTTATTTGAAATATTTTGATCAACCTTTTATTTTATTTATTTTATTTATTAAGTCATATATAAGCATAACAGATTGAGACATGATTTTGTACTACTTAATCCCATTTTCTTTGAACAACATTTTGAGAATACGATAAGCAACCACGGGGAATAAATTGGAGAATCTATAAGTGTAATCTATAGAATTAAGAGAACTTACTTACCTACAGTTGTAATTAAAATTCGTGCGTCCAAAGGCTCATGACATGATGAATTTACTTAAATTTTTATTTTAAAATTCACTGTTAATAACAGTTTTTCCTAGAAGTAGTGCAAGTAAATAAACACATCTTTCTTATCATCATTCTTTAATAGATTACTTTTTGTTGTATACCTACCTATACAATGTAAATATTTCTTATGACTTTTCGCGCTTTATAACTCTAAATGTTATTTTAAGCTGTAGTGTCAATATGCCAAACTATCTGAAAGGATAAATAAATAATATTTCATAAGTGTTAAATATACTTTATTGCAAATGATTAGTTTCTCCTCGCCACCTTAGTACAAACGCCGGATACACAGCGGAGCGGCTCGCGGCACACGGCGGAGGGGGTCTCGCCTAGTTCGCTGCTGTACGTCTTACACTTGGCATTTTCCGCTGAAAATTATGACACATTCATTAGAACAACCCGGGAGGTAAATGATAAAAGTCGTGAACAATTTAGATACCTAATTGACACAAACTATATGTAAATGTACGAAAACGAGAGAAAAGATTGATTGTCATCGTTGATTTAACTTTTAATTCATCTTCGTAAATCATAATTAGCTAAAAACTTCGCCATAACAACATTGTATGACATATTTTCAAGAGACACTAATAACCCGCATACACCGTATAACAATACCGTATATACCGTATACACCGTATATATCGTATATACCGTAAACAATAATAATATAAGTTATACTGAACACCTTCTAGTATGGGTCCAACAAAAAAAATAACTTTCTGATACTGTAAAAATGTCGTGATCATGCAACCAATAGGTAATTAATCACGTACTAAAAGTTGCTCAGTATGACTTATTATATACGGAGTGTGCGAGTTTATCTTAACAGCGACTCAGAAAACACCGTGTATCCAGCCCAGCAAAATGTTCAGCAATTATACATATTACCTTCTATCTTTTTTCCTCAGCCGATTGCTCTAACTGGTTATAACAGAAACAAGTTCGAAGGCCTTCATAACAAAAGATTAATAAGTTGTACGCGCTCGGGTGCGGATGGGACTCATTAGCCGTACTACGTGCAACTATGCCTTGTTATGTAACAATAGAACGGTCTGTAAGATATATGACGTACTTTACTAGTTCTTAAACTTCTAGATCGTTCAATAATGGGGGCTGGATGGGAATATTACTTGGAAAGTGTGCTTAACCAAGTTTTAGATCGATTGATGAGTGCTCATTCTGTTTTATAGTTTCCTACTGTTTGAAATAAATATCTTCGTATCGTTATATAACGTAATCGAAATGTTTTTGTAGACTAAAACCATTTGGGTCAAGTTTTATCAGCAAGAATTAAACCGGTTCACAACGTCCGATCGAACTGAAATGTACGAGTAGAATACAATTTTATGATCACAGTGTGCCCTATCTCTGTAGCTGAACATGCTAAGATTATGTCAAGTGTACTATTCTGGTATTCAGGAGATATTATAATCAGAATCAGATCGAAGATGACGAAGAGACCCTTTAAAATAAGAATCTTGTCATTAAAAGTTACGATTATGAAATAAAGTTATCAATGTTATCATCATAAATTTTGAAGTGCTATGTCCAGTACACACCATCAAAGTTATCATATCCCTTTTACTTTAATGAAACGTTGGATGTTGTATCGCTATTAAGAACTGAAAATTAGTGTCACATATAGTTAATTCATTCCTAACTACATACGTTTACGATGAGTACCTATTTATCAATGAGTACCTTGTTTGTTAGGGTCGTAATACTCTTTAGGGCAAGTTCAAGTATCTATATCTATAGCAAACCTCAATTTCCATTGTTCTAATTTTGTTAGCTGATTTTTAATCTTATTGGTTTCCTTTCAGCATATAACGAATGACGGTACTATAACTGAGACGCGATTTATATCCAGACCGGTAGAGTAAGTGCATTGCGGAATTTGCGAAAGGCTACGGTCAGAATAACTGCGGGAGGTGCCAATGTATACAAGTTGCATTCGTAACTAGTTCAACTATATTGTGTGTATTTATTTTCTATTATTAGGTACACTAATAAATGTTATATGTCAAAAATATCCGCTACCTAAAGGTTGTCTGGAAGCGTTTACATTTTAGCGATAAGACCACCTGCTGTGTCCTCTATTTAAGTTACTTCTTTCTCTGTAATTTTAGAGTTCCGTTCCCAAAGGGTAAAACGGGACCCTATAACTAAGACTCCGCTGTTTGTCCGTCTGTCACCAGGGCTGCCTCTCGTGAACCGTGTTAGTTAGACAGTTGAAATGTTCACAGATGCTGTATTTCCGTTGGCGCTATAACAACAAACACTAAAAAAGGGCACACAACAAACTGTGATTCTTAAATGAGAACCCTTCATGCGAGAGTCTGACTTGCACTTGGCCGGTTTTTTGTTTTTATTGATTTAGGATTTATTGATAAAGTTAATAACTGACATTTTTAAAAATACACTTATTTATAATGTATTTACGTACTCGTATTTATCATCATCATCATCATCATTGGCCACAGCATCTGTTGTACATGATTGTTGCAGCACTGTAGGTTTACGGGTTCCCGCATCGCCGTTGATGGCTATGAAGACCAATGGCAGCGCGGCATTTCTTTCCGCATCTGTTGCACACAAAACGCGAGTCCGCAGGAGGTGGTAAAGCACGACAAAGACTTTTCTGCTTAAGGTTCTCGAGCCAGTCGTCATCGTGCTTGGAGGTTCCGATGTTAACATCATGACGCCATTCAGGTCTCATCTCGGCGCGTTTCTCCCACCCGTCGAGTTGTATGCCAAAACTATTCATGTGCCGCTTGCAGGAGTCTTTAAAACGCAGGGTTGGACGACCAACAGGTCTTTTTACGTCCGCTATCTGACCCAGCATAACTTGGCGTGGAAGTCTTTCAGGGCCCATGCGATGTATGTGACCAAGCCAGTGCAGTCTTCTTTGCTTCAACATAGCAGTTATGCTGCAGCAATGTGCCCTGGAGAGTACTGCCGCGTTACTGACTTTATCCTGCCAAGTGACTCCAAGTATAGTTCTCAGGCAACGCATGTGGAAAGCATTGAGTTTGCGTTCTTGTTTTGCGTATGGAGGAGCTCACTATGCACACCAAAGCCCTTGTACATCAGACCTGCGTCCTAAGCGTGCTGCTGTACGCGTCAGAAACTTGGATAACTCGTATTTATGAAGTTACGAATTATATGGGGCCAACTCTGATTTCAAGCCGTTGAAAATAAATCAAAATGCTCATTTAGAGTTCTCTAATGAAGTTTAATACAAGATTCTACTCCAGACGTCTCCTGGAAATAAGAAAAGCTAACGAAATCAAGAGGGTAGAGCGGCGCCCACCGATCAATTTGAGAGCGGTATTAAACGTGTACAATGAAATGAGTGACCCTGCGAATTACTGATACTTCAGGGCAACGTGGGTCAGACGAAAATAGATAAAGCTATTATTGAACCTACTTGCTTCGTTCGGTACCTAAATCTAACTTTTGTTTTCTGCTGTGTGTAAACATTATTCCTCGTATAATCATTTATCGCTCTTAAAAATGTAATCATTGATATCTGTCTACATAGTTGGCTGGTTGGTTTTGTTGCTCTTGAAATAACTCAATTTGATGAGCGTTACAAAAAAGTGATAGTCGGAATCTACCTTAACATGAATGAGATATACAATAAGTAATGGGTGGTAACTACATTATTAATCATTTTAATATTTCGAACATCACGTCACGCCTATATTCTTGAACGTACGTATACGTACTGGAAACGTTAAGAAAATTAATGCATTTTATTTACAAATAAAATATTTGTACAGTTAAAAAATCTAAGTTAATTTTAGTTGTTTATTAACGTCTACAGACCGTCCTGGCATTGCACGGAGGATGCTGGCGGCATTGCTGTATTGCGATGCTGAAACGTACGATAAAGTTGGTCTCTTAGGTCAAAATTAAATATAAAATAAATGTGAAGTAAGATTTTTATGTAGTAAAATTGACCTAGATAATTGTTTATGCATTCGACCAACTTCCCCAGACTCGGCTCGCATAGCTACGAGTAGGTATAGGTACTGTGTAGACACATATAACGCCATAATGGCGTCTGCGGCACTAAAATCCGTTAGTGGCTGCCTGTTTCAAACGATAAAAGTGCTAGTTGTGCCAGACTCGAAGCAATTCAAAGGTAAACCTCAGATATAATTAAAACGCCTTGCACATGCTATTTCAAAGCTTTGTGGAAATAAAAGAGATACTATTATGACTGAGATAATAATTAAAAGCTTAAATAGAAAATGTTTAAATTTCTACTTAGCCAAAGCATCTCAACTTCTTGATAACTTGTTATTCTTCACAAAGGCTAGATAGTATGTATAATATAGGCTTTATAATGATTAGATGGCGAAATACGCAAAAATTTATAGTTAAATAAAGATACGGAGACCGTTACAGTTTTTTATAGTAGTGTATGTGGCAAAGAAGCATACGAGCCATCTAATGTTAAGCAGGAATCCAGGGTGCGTAGATGGTGCCAAGATGCCAACTGCTGACACTCAATTGTGAATCGTGAACGAAAGGCAATTAACTAACTGTCTTTGTCGCACTAATAAGAAAAAGTGACAAGGAGGGAAAAATACGATACGCTACTGAGCGTTAGCGATACGGTACTCAGAACACCATCTCAGCAGTACCATCTACAAAAATCACTTGCCCACTTGCTTGGGCCTGTAGACGAATGAGGTGCGGCATTCTGCGGCCTTGAGCGGCGTGGTGAGTATCAACAGAATCAGAGTTTGCGAAGGTCCAGTGACTACATACCGAGCAGAGTGACACAGGCCGGGCAGCAGGCGCACTTGCCCGCGTGCTTGGGCCTGTAGGCGAATGAGGTGCGGCATTCTGCGGCCTTGAGCGGCGTGGTGAGTATCAACGGAATCAGAGTTTGCGAAGGTTCAGTGACTACATACCTAGCAGAGTGACACAAGCCGGGCAGCAGGCGCACTTGCCCGCGTGCTTGGGCCTGTAGACGGACGGGGTGCGGCATTCTGTGGCCTTGAGCGGCGTGTTGCAGGGATGCTGCTTGCAGTAGTTGGTGCCGCAGACTAGATCGCCGTACGCTAAGGCCATGGCACACGCCAGCACCAACAGAATCAGAGCTGCCTTCATGCTGCAATTACCAAAATAGAAACATGTATTTGTTGTATCCTCATTTGGTTAAAAACGTGGCTCACCTAAATATTCAAAAGTAAGAAATCGACTACAACAATCAATGATACAATTGGATAAATTTATCTTATTTATTAATTTTTATCGAATTACGGAAAAATACGAAAGCAAACAATCGACAATGAAATGAAAAATTCAATGCTTCCATTGCAAATTTAGGCATTGAGTACAGCGTTCCCTACTTTACAATATCGTATTATCGGAATTTTGATTCAGAAATGTTCGTTAGTTACGTATTCTTAAATTTGTGTTTCTTATTTGCGTAACGAAAAGTTTCGAATAATTTTTCATTTCTTCTACGCATTTTTTATTTCACAAACGAACGCTAATGTACTCACTTACATAAATTTTAAAACTTTAAATGGGTAGGGTGCGTGGGTAGTCATTACATTAAATATTCAACAATAATAAACATCAGGTTGCGTAGGCTGTTAGTAGGAACAAATAAGGAAGTTTTCCCATTTTGGTATGTTTTTATAACAAAGTCATTTGAACATACTAACATTAAATACCGTAAATAAAATGATGTTGCTAAGCAAGTAGTTAATACATTTACTTTATAGCTGAAATATTATCCTTTCAAATCCGAACTCGTAACGCGCCTGGGACGTGCCAAAATGAATAAAAAATATAAAATACATCAAACCCGCGAACCGATCTGAAACTGATTAATTCGGGATTTGGTAATCCCTAGTGATCTGCACAGAACTGAAAACGATTGCCCGCTCTCGGCGGCATTGAACGCCGATTCCTGAGCGTTCGTGCCGAGAATGAATAAACCGACCTATAGGTACTTAGAGGAGCTTTTTAGTGTCTCCATGATTCACAAGATACAACATTTTCACTCAACTCTCTGCTTTTGATATTCTCATAATACATTATCTAAGCTAGTTAGAGCTTTGAGTCTTGAATATTGCTGATAATAAGAATAAAATAATATTTATTTCATAATAATTCAGATTAGCAATGTGCTTGAACTACAAGTTTGCTTTTAATAATTGAATTTATTCGTACCTATCTATAAAAAGTGGACATCCACGAAAGTTTTCAGTTTGAAAACGAAGCTAGTATTTTTTTAATGAAAAATTACTGTTGTTTTGTCCGTTAATTATTTCGCTTTACTGTGCGCTAGACGCATACGATCATTTTCACTTAGCATTAGGTATATTAAAAAAACCTTAATTTCAGTCAGGTTCGTAGCGACAACTACGAGTAAGTAGGACGATATCTTTAGGAATTTAAGCTGGATCGGCGTTTTTATGTTATAATATCGCTTATAATTTATAAAATAATCACCAAAACCAAGTTTCATTGAAATTTAGTGATTAGTTACTCCTTAAATATCATTAAAAACCTGTCAAAAATTAAGGTTTTTTTAATTTCTACATAATTGATTTATATGCAATTTATTCCATATTCGTCAATTGGTGAAAATGTAAATCGGTGGGACTATGTTATTCTTAATGGACTAGGACTACCGAGGTAGGTTTTTTTAGAATAAAGATAAGTATTATATAAAACTTGACAACTAAATAAATAACGTAGTTGAACGTATTGCGGAAACCGTTTTCCTTTGGCGTCTTTCTATGATATGTCGTTGTTTGGAACTGTCGTTTTTCTTTGGTATGTGGCATCTAATATTTATAATTTAACTTAGTTGACTTTGAATAATGAGTAATGAGTAACTAAATAATAGGTTACTTACTTTTTGATGTGTAGTTAGAGCCGTGTGAAATGAGCTGCGTTCGCCGAGTGGAATGCGAATCGAAAAGCACTGAGGAGCAGTTATACAAATAGCTTTAGATAACCCCGGTACGTGTTTACTTCGTAAGTTGCTCCCGAGAGCTCATATCTTTGTGTTTCTCGTCTTTATCTCTGAACTTGTTGCTGGCGACGATAGCACTTCGTAGAACCATTGTTATGTTGCAATTAAGTGTAAATTATCGCTGTTTATGAGTACGATGTCTAAGTCATTAAGAAATATGGTGCGTACCAAAAATTTAATTTTCCTGTTGTTACTACTAAGACCGTACTTTGTAGTCCTTGAGATGGCAGTTATTATATATTTATTTTCTGTTATTTTTTTGATGAAGTCAAATTTTCACAACTTGGAAAATTATTCAGGTTTATACACATTGGGAAAATGTAATGTAACGAAAATTTTTGAATAATATTAAAAGAAAAATTATTTATATTAAATGTATATCTTGTATACCTACACTTTACAATACAATACCTCTTTATTGCCATTTTCCATATGTGTATAGTTAATCCATAAGTAAATAAAAATAAAAGTTTAATCTACAGTTCTGTCCAAGATTTAGGTAGTGGTTAATTAATATACCTTGTTGTAAGTGCCAAAACGTATGACGTCGAGGGCCTATAGTCGAGCACATTAACTCTTTTTTTTACTAAAAAAAACAGCTGTACATAATACACACCCTCCGCCAAACTGTAAGACAGTTTGTTGGCAGTCTTAGGGGGATGCCTAGTAAATAGTCTCCAAGTAAATGAACAGCGAACCATCACCCCGCACCCATCATTGCGTTGGTCTGCGTTCCCTTCGCCCGCGGACCATGAGCCTATTTCTTGAAAGTTTGTAACTTGTAATACTAGCGGAAGTCCTTATCTAATCAATAGTGTTAAAAAGATACATCTACTTGTATTACAAGTTACAAGCGTTCGTGAAACGGGTTCCATGCCCATGGTGCCCACCAGTGTCACGTAAATTATTGACAACCTATACAGATGTAGCGCAAAATATCTTTCCTTCGGCTTTTCACGGAAACTTCCGAATTCATATTGCTGTCACAGTCAACTTCAATATTCAATGCACTGAAGGTAATTGAGACAGACAAATTAATACGGACGTTTCCGATTACCTGCTGTATGTGATGCCTGTTACTCATCATCATCCATATATCAGCCGAAAGACGTCCATTGCTGGTCATAGGCATCCCCCAAAGATTGCCACAATGACCGGTCCTGCGCCACTCGCATCCAGAGTACTCATGCGACCTTCAGATGGTCTTCAGTCCAACTTGTGCTGGGTCTACCGACGCTGCGCTTTCTGGTACATAGATGCTTGTTATTAGAACTTATTTATATTTACTGTTGGATTCTGAATGCCTTTTAAAGAAATCTAAGTTTGAAGTTAGTCGCAGCGATCATTATCTGTTACCCAATCTAGTTAAAAGTTGTTTGCTTGACCTCGTACATTGCACGGGTAAATATTTATATAAATCATAATATTCAATTTCTTATCTCTGAACTAAAACATGCTTGTTAACATTTGTGAATAATAAACATGGTCGATAGACAAAAAAACGCAACATTGTGGCTAATAGGATCTGCTTTGTCCCAAAAACACAGATAAATTTCCTGTTTTATGTGACGTTATATTACAATTATTATAGAAGGGATGCCTGAATAACAAACAGACCCTAGCTATTTTACAGCACAGGGAGTGAACTTTAGAGGAGATATATAGGATGTAAATCTACTACGAACGAATCTCGTGACAGGGGTACCTAGATAACGTTTACTTACAAAATCGGTAAGATAATTAAGGGCCGCAATGTAACTCAACACACTCTAGTTAAACGCTCGTTGACAGCTAATTTAGGAATCGGACGACATAAATAAATCAATAAATAAGTCATAACTGCCGTAACAATGTATAAACCTACATTGCTGCTTCGGAAATCTTTTTAAAATCACTGTGATGAAATCAATAAATACTATGCCCGGTTGAATTTAGCGCCCTTGTTAAATTTACACACAGTATGTAAAGTTAGAAGTGTGAGCCGTTTTGGTGTGCACTGGGTTAGACACAATAATAATATGGGTGACCTTTAGCATTTTCCCTAGTGAAACCTGCGGGCGCTTAATGGACTCCATAGCTTTTACGCATACCTTACTCTAATGATTTTTGTGCTCTACCACTTACGGCGATATTCGATATCGTTCAGACGTTTCGCGTAGTCATAACATGTCTTGTGACATTCGTATTATTATATATTGGTCGATGTCGGTTGTTATCTAGAAATAGAGTAAACAGAACTAGAAAAGTAAATAAATAATAAACTTCAGGTTGATATTAAATTTTCATTATTTAATCTCTAAATCTCATTTAGTCTCAGAGAAAGGGAGAGAGAGAAAGAGAGTGGAGTATACATGCTTGGTAATAACTGGCAATGTAAATATCGGAGATTTTGGGCAAAAGACGCTTTGTAACACAACTATAACAGGACCCATAACTAATAATGCAGTAAGTACTTAATTTTTTTTTGTTCATAGACGTTTATTTTGAATTTTTTGTATCGGTCGAAATTTGCCTAACTACGTTATAGGTATCTACAGTCAATCAATTGGAACTCTAGGCTAGTTGGGACAGATGTACGCATTGATATCGATACCTCCTGCGTATAGTGATATAAGTGCAAAATCATTATTTTACACGAGAGCTGTTCAAAGGTACAAAGTTGTAAAACTAGTTCATGCAATGAAATAATTTCATGATACTTTCAATCATTTATAATAAACATATTTTAATAAAATCTACATACCTATTTCCTTTTCTAGAATGGCCTGGGTTTCCATTTGGTAGAGTGTACCGATTCAAACCAAAAACTACATTTTGACATAGGTATGAAGTCTATTTATTATTAGATACATGTTGCAAATATGAGTTAATGAAAAATAATCTATTAAGAAAATTCGCCAAAAATCCACATAACATAAAACCCAGAAATTAATAAACATACTTATATGCACACATGTATTCTGTGTTTCGGATTACCAAACCCAATAAAGGCGCTTTCATATAAAATGTATTTCGCCTACGTGAACATCAATCTTGGTTCAGTTACAATTCAATCACGAAGACATGAAACCCGCGAAGCTCGTAGATGACGTTATACCTACTTACACGGTGCTTTATCCTGACGTACAATAATTTGTCATTTGAGATTAGCTGTGGAATCATGCTGAAAATACCTTATATGAAGTAAGCACCCTAATATACAAAATGAGCCCTACAACTAGAGCAAAACACAAACAGTGATTTCTTAGAGCATGTAGTTAGAGTAAACCCACCCACACCTACGTAGTTTTTTCTAATTAGAATAATAATTGAGATTCAGAGTCCATTTTATCTTCACACCTCGTGACCAAATCGGCCAAGTCAAATCTAATTTTTAAATTATGTAGGTACCTACAGATTTTATGTTTCATATTTATATTGTAATAATTTTATATGATTATGCTTATTCTCAAATTGTAGGAGATTATTTTCAAATAATAACATCATGCAGCACAGTCCTAACCATATTATAATTATCGTTTTCAAGTAATACCCATATGGTTTTATGGAACAATTTTTTTATTATCTTTATATTTTCCAATGATTGAATTTGTTTTTCTCTAGAGGGGAAGGCTCAATTTCAATGCAATAAAAACCTCTAATTATACGGACATATTGCTGATAAATGTACGTAATAAATTACAGTTTCCTTTTCTGTTATTATTACAGGCCCAATCCTGAACATCGTTTTAGAAACTATAGGAACTTGTGATTGAATGTCTTTAATAATTCCACTGCTTCACCTGTGAGTGTAGATAGTTGGAAGTCATATCCGCAATTCCACCCTGTCCTTGGCGAGGTTGCAAACCACACCGCCACATACGTAACGTACGGTAAATGGTGCGCGTCCGGTCTGGTCTGTTCCTGAAATTTATGTAACCATATTTTCTCCTGCAACCAGGACTCTTTGTTCAACATTTTGCTTCAGCAACTAAGTATGTTCTTGTTCATACAAGACGTTGCAGGAATATATTATGTAATTATTATCAATAAATCGCTAGGTCTAAAATTAATAAAATATTATATACCTAACGCGTGCGAAAAAAATTAACGAAGTACCACAAATGATGAGTGTCAGGTTTCGTGACAGACTTTTAATAATTTGTAATGGTCTTTCCTAAATTTAATTTCATGTACCTACCTACGCACATGAAATTTAATTTTTATTTATAGTATCTACAATGATTATAATTATAATGAATAGTATAGTGTGACTACCTACTTAAAACATAAAATCAAAATATTTCTTAAAAAATAATTTGATTTCTTCCACAATAACTTGGGATGTAAAAGATTGTTACAGTATGCTTATCGAATCTTTACATTTGACACCAATCCGTAACAGTAGAGCCAGCAGTAAAGATACAGCGAAAACCCGCGTTGCTCTTGGAGCAAAAACAAACAAGAATCTGCATTTCAATTTAGTGCTAACACAGCTAAAGAGCGTCATGCACCTAGTGGCAAAATAAACAAACGCAAGGGACGAGTGTGAAATGGAAAAGTAAAACAAAAGCGTTGCACGTAGAGTGCGAGGTCTTAATAGAGTGGTATTGCAGTGGAAGTGGCAAACACGCCGCTTGCCAGCCCGGGGCCTTATTCTCGAATGTTAATTGACCAATCACAATAGGTATAAACGGATTGTAAACCAACAACCACCCTTAATTTGTATGCAATCATGGGATTAGACATTATAAAATCCAGTGATTGCATACATTTGAAACTCGAGATTGCATGCCCTATACCTACCTACAGTTGACGTCAAAGATATCATTACAGTTGAGGAATGAGATGCCAAACACACATTTAAACGACTTTATCGCTTTCATATTAAAGTCATGTAAATATAATTATTTTTGGCACCTGAACTGGTCTTTGACGTTAACTGTCCACGTGTACTGAATAATTAAAACCAATGTTGGACACTTTTAGGTGACAGGTATCAATGATGGACACTTCAATCTTAGTCCTAAGAACCTACAGTATAAATTGATTATTACAAACGCGGACATGCCTAACTCTTAGCTTCTTCAAAGTAAGAATTATTGGTACCGGCACCCTACATAAAATAGGAGAGGTAAGAAAGTATACAGTTCTAAATTGAGGTCATATCGTTTCTCTTGCACGATCGTGTTAATAAAAGTAATAGTTGTAAATTCACATTTCAATTGTATGACAGGTTTACTAATTCTGTTAAAATTTCATCCAGAACTATATGAGGGAAAAATAAATAATTACAACGAAGTTTCAGATCTGCAAGTGGAACAAAAAGACTCACACCTCATACAAACTTTCAACCCCATTTTGAACTCTTAGGGGTTGAAGTCCGAACAATTTTTATACTATCAAAGTGTCTATACACGAAGTTCAGTTTCAAGTTTGCAGCCTGAAAAAATATCCACATCTCATAATTATAAACTTTCAACTGCTGTTTTGTCCTTTTAGGAATGAATTTCGTAAAACGGTATACATAGTTTTCTTGTGAACTATCAAAGAGTCTATAAACAAAGTTTAACTCTGCAACTTGAAAAGATAATCAACTCAATATTGTGAGGCCACACGTTCCCAAGATAAAAATCTTTACAGACAGACGAGACGGACAATGATGTGATCCTGATGTAAGGGTTTCGTTTTTCCTTTTGAGGAACGGAACCCTAAAAACAGAAGTACTTTAGAGAACTGCCTTCAAAACGATTTTTCGTGATCTTGTCTAATGAAAATATTCACCGTAATGTGCAGAAGTTCCAACACTACCATTATCATCAGGGGGGCAAAATGGGCATATACGCATAGTTAATAGGAGAGGTCTACGTCCAGCAGTGGACTATTATAGGCTGATGGTGGTACCCCCCCCCCCCCCCAGTTTAGTAGTATCCGTAGAAGGTATTTCGTATTTCCGTTTCAGAATACGGCGGTGGGGCAGCGTATGCGATTAATTAACAACCGCGGAGCTGGCCACGGTGACCGTGACGCGTGTGCTTAAGTGTGAGCTACGATACTACATTATATCGAATAGGCATAATCCGAATATGTAATTCTGATATTCTGTGTGTTTGTTACTTTCGAGTTTTTCACCTGATGGTCTCATCGGAAGACCAGAGCTGGAACACGCCAGCATCACGCTGAGATGAGATCAGCCTCCTTAGCCTCGTTGTTAGTAGCTCTGCCTACGAAGCTGGAGGTTTCGGGTTCGAATCCCGACGAGGGCATTATTTGTGTATATATCTTGAAACAGAGGCGGTTGCGTTGGCTGGGACACGTGCAGAGGATGGAGCCCTCTCGTTTGCCGCGCATGACTCTCCTCAGCGAAATCGCCCATGCCAAACGACCGGTAGGTCGACCAATGCTCCGTTTTAAGGACAGTTTAAAACATGACGTGTTGTCGTTCGGCATCACAGCAGCTGGGAGGATGTGTCACAGTATAGAGATAATTGGAGGGAGACCCCGAGCAAAGGCGTTGTTGCACACGACAGCGCCTGGTTTGATCTCCTTTCTGCTAGGCGAAAGTTGAGACACCAGCGCGCTGCCTTTCCTCCCGATTCGCCTAACACTGCATTTACTTGTGCAAAGTGCGGTCGCGGCTGCCGCTCCCGTTTCGGTCTATTTAGTCACACCCGTAAGTGCCAAACCCGAACGAACGCTGCTTAAATCATCTTTTATAGATGCTCCTGGCCAATGATGATGATAATTTATCACAAGTATTTGGCTGTCTATGTATTTAAGTGTATCTATCTATTATATATTATCGTTGCTTGGTTCCCACATCACACGACTTCATTGAGCTTACCGTGGGACTAGGTCGATTTGTGTAAGATGTCCCAAGATATGTATTATTATTTATGTATGTATATTATTTCGTGGCTTTGTTTATTTTTGTTTTGTTAGTACAGATATCTAAAAGTGAGTTAGCGATTGATAGCTCTGCTATAAAAACGAACAAAAGATAAACACCCCCATGTAAAGAAAAGAGACACCTGTATTTGTAGCTACTCGCTTAGCTTCCTGTATTCGACTTGCACTTTATTATACTTATTTACATATTGCTTATTATAGTTATTATACTCCAGGTTAACTATGTAAATGGGCGTAAAATAAGGTTTCCTCATATATGCACACTTACATTTGTAAAGGCGTCAATGATGTATTTTGGTAATTATAAGGGTCTGATCACGGCTGTAACACCTGCGGCTTATCTGGGTTAATTATAACATCCCTTTGTCAAAATAGCTTCAAAGGAGCTATTTTGGTCTGATATCAACTGGTAAAGGTAAATACTTTAAATGTGCCGAAATAATCTTCTAAATCAATTTTCTGGTTTCGTAATGAATATGAATAGGTAGCCTTAATACTTTACCAGCGTTGTACAGTGAACACCAAAAGTATGTTAGGTAGTATAAGTATAAAATATTTTTTAAGTAGTACTAGTTCTAACTAGGTACGAAAAAGGTGATAATATTTAAATATATTACAATCATACACTTACAATTCGTTTATTTATTATTTAATATTGGGGTATTCAATGATCAAAATCTACTTTTCATAAAGCGTGTACCTACTTAATAATGTATTTTATCGTCTAGGTACTTCTAGTGAAAGTATGGGATAGATTTGTATAATAATCATCACTAAATGTTCTGGGCCCTGTAGGTACATAATGTTTTAAATATTATCTTTTTTTTTATTACAAATAATATATTCTTCGATGACTGATTTTCATCATTTTAGACTAGAAACTTTATGAAGCATCAATCTTTATAGGATTCAACGTCTTGACACACACCTGACGCTAATTAACTGTTTCAACCATAGACCTCCATCGATAGACCCCACGATGATTAAAACAACGAAGACAGGAATTGTAGATAGTTAACCAAGGGTGGAAAGGCACCCATTTCCGACGAGGTAGTTTGGCGCTCGAACAAAGTGAGAGCGCCAATATTGCGAGTCGGAAATGGGTGCCTTTCACCCGAGTTAAACACTCTACTTTTCATTACGAATGAGAGGAAAGAAAAAACATAAAAGTATTAATTGATTGTAATACTTACTAGTAACAATTTATATTTAAGTATAAATTCATATACCTATGCCAGTATAACATTATTCCGTCGCTTACCTACGCGTATTAAAATTAAAAAAAATCTTTTCCCCTCACTAGCTCGTAAAGTGCTCGTTTATCCTTTAATACGAACGTGTAAAAACGCATATTATTCACTTGTGTGGCAAAGTAATGATCTTGGTTTTGGAATAACAAAACGTAAAATGCTCATGGAAATCGTTCCATATTAATGATAATTAAATAATTTGTTTGAGAATTTAGTGTAAAATACGAACCTTTATATAATATGATGATTTTAACATATAAATCCTAAAATTCCATAAGTAACAATTGTTTTAGTGAATGATGATAATATGACTAGATGCAATCACAAAACGCAGAAAATGTCAACGTCAACATTGTCAAAGAATATTATAGGTTATAATCTTTATTTACCGATACCGACTCGAACACGCATAAAAATAGTAAACTAAACAACTTTCAGGGTGTTCTGTTTTAATTTTGTGAAAATAATGAATGAGAATGATTTAATAATGCATTGGCGTTGGTGTGCAACTACAGGAATGTGTTAAAATCGTGCTGCGTTTACTTTTTCGTCCTAAGTTTACTGCGACAAAATCTTGCATTAAGTACATGATGCATTTGGAAAATTATTATCACTAACCCGATGATGATTG
Organism: Thaumatotibia leucotreta; assembly: GCA_025490895.1. Taxonomy (NCBI): domain Eukaryota; kingdom Metazoa; phylum Arthropoda; class Insecta; order Lepidoptera; family Tortricidae; genus Thaumatotibia; species Thaumatotibia leucotreta. The sequence continues at coordinate 22,664 of JALPQI010008412.1, read as the reverse complement.
TAATGTAAACAAATAATTACCTTTTTTGAGTTTCCTCGCTATAGTGAGGGGAAAAGTTTTGTGTTACACACGGGTGCAAATGTATTTTACTTCTCGTATGTTAAAACACTCGCTGCGCTCAGGATTCTATTTTAGAACCACTCGCTTCGCTCGTGGTTCAACTATAGAATCCTTTCGCTAGCTCGTGTTTCAATTTCATACTCGCGGGTAAAATACAACTTTGCACCCTTGTATAACAAATAACTATTATAGGTTTGTTCCTCTTAGTCACCGCTATGTAAAACCAAAACACTTAAGTTTTAACCGAAAAATTAGAATAATTTAATGAATTGATATATTTGACTTACGATTATCGCTACAAAAAAACGAAAACTAGAAAGCAAGAACTAATATCTTCGAGTTTGTTTCTAAATAAGAGTATTGTTGGCTATTTTGTTCGGTTTGGTGCTTACAATTTTCCAAGGCGAGCACTAATAGGAACATATATTTTTGAAACCCAAGAGCCGCGATGCATCGTTTTCCACCCGTATCATAGATAAACAACAGCCCACTTTCAGAGCATGAGCAATGAAAAGTACTTAGTAAGCGTTGAGCCACATCAACTGATTATATGCCGATACTTGTCAATTACTAATGCCAAATTAGTAATGCCAATTACTTTCAGTCTCCGAAGGTTCCGGATTGGAAACCTGGCTAAGGCATTTTTTTGTGCGTTTATAACAAATATTGGTTTATTGGTCCTGGTTGTTTATGTGAATATAATATATGTATCCATCGTATTATCAGGGTGCACATTTAATAAGGGCGAATCTCTTAAAGGCAGTTAGCACGAGACATAACAAGTAAACAACCATCATTGAGGTATTTTTTATTATTACTTAGGACTATAATAGTGACGTTTTTTGTCAAAAAGAAACTTCGTGTGGCGACGTCGACAGTAAGTTATACTTTGATAGATATCGGCTCTTAAAAATATACACAAAATAATTCATCCCGCAATGTACCTAATTGACACACTGTGTATGGTCACTTATGTGAGCACCACAGGAGCTTTAATCAACCTTAGCGTAGAATTAGGTCGATTTGTGTACCATATTTACATTTACATATTTATTTTGTTTACCTGATATGTTACTTATAGTGATGAAGTGGTCTGTGTCTGAAACTAAGGAGCAAGCCACTGAAAAGCCTATAATCACAAATGCTTTATGTGACGCAGCCAATCAAGATAATACGTTTACCGATTAGATAACTACCTAATATTAATGTTGCCATTAAGTTGTAATTTAGATACTAATATTATCTTAGGGCTTGTCCATTAATCACGTCATACGATTTTGGCCTATTTTAGACCCCCCCATCCCCCATGGTTATACTTGGTGATATTTTCAGAAACTTTTTCATCTACTTTTCATTACGAATGAAAGGAAAGAAAAAACATAAAAGTAATGAATGAAAACATAATTGAATGTAAGTAAGGATTTATTTTTAATTATAAATTCATATATGGCAGTATAACATTATTCCGTCGCTTGCCTACGCGTATTAAAATTTAAAAAAAAAACTTGATAGGTTTCTTTTTCTTGGTCACCGCTACATAAAAACAAAACACTTAAATTTTAACCTAAGATTTAAAATAATTTAATGAATTGACATATTTAACTTACGATTATCGCTACAAAAAAAAAACAAAAACTAGAAACCACGAACTAATATCTTCGAATTTGTTTCTAAATAAGATTATTGTTGGCACTTTGTTCGGCTTGGTGCTTACAATTTTACAAGGCGAGCACTAATAGGAACATATCTTTTTGCAACCCAAGGGCCGCGATGCATCGTTTTCCACCCGTAGGTATCATAGATAAACAACAACCCACTTTCAGAGCATGAGCAATGAAAAGGTTATTTTCGTAGGCAGACATAAATTGACAAATACCCACTTTTTTCGCTACAGTTCAATGGAGCGAGACAACGTTGGTTTTCGGAGGTCCTTTCCATCACCCTGTTTATAAATTTTATAATATTATACTTTTAAAACATGAATGTAGTAGCTAGATCTAAGTGAATTATACGTAGTACTAGTAGTAAAAAAATACTTTATAAACAGGTAACAAACACATAACAAGAAAAATAATCCAGATATTGTACAAAGGCGAATTTATCCCTTTAAGGGATAAGTTAACCTTTGAGTAGTTGAGGAAGAATTGGAACAAGGCTTTAATGATTTAAATGAAGTATTAATGCTTAAGAACTTTCCAATAAAATGGTTCCTAAGTAACATAGGTACCTCCACACGTTCCGATAAAACACTTTGTACCCCCACTTTTAAGCAAGGACACGTTCCTATTCTAATTTCTTATTGCCAAATTACAGGCATGATGGCCTTTTGAATACGTTCTAGGTAGGTTTAACATTTTACCTTTTATTATATTATAGTTTTTAGAGTATCTTTATCTTTCGACAACCAGAGGTGATCGAAGTATCCTAAAGTTTGTTCTACACATTTTCACAACATCATTACTGTATGTAATACATATTATGCTTAAATTTGCCTCATAATAGCAAATTGATGTACAGCCGCGTTCAGAATTGCATAGACGATTTATGAATGAATTCATTCATAAACTGTCCATGTAATTTTGAACCCAACTGTACGTCGTGCCGATGTCGTGCCGTGATATCGGCCGCGTGGTGACGGCATAAGAATACATTTGTCCCCACCCCAACTCCTCCTGCGGGTATCGTAAAAGTCGACTAAGTGATTGAAGAGTCACTGACCATTATTTGATAAAAGATTGATGTTGGGCAGCAGCGTCATCATAGTGGACACATTACTGCGATCGTCATTTCGCTTGCCCAGCGTGGCGATTATGAGCATTTACCTCCTAATTCGTCTATACGAATAGTTAATAGGAGAGGCCTACTTCCAACAGTGGACTATCATAGGCTGATGATGATGTATGATGTACGTTTCAAAACAGCTGTTGCAACAGCTGACCGCTTTTCTACACATACCTAAATTATTGATTTCATTTGACATCACATGAAATAATCGCTTCACTCACAATATCAGCATTCAACTGCTACATACCCTTACATAATGTATAAGTACTATATAAACTAACGTCCCAGCTTATGTATGTCCACATTTTTACGGCAATAATTTATACGGCATGGGTTAATTTAATTACATTTAAAAGGCCTTTTAAGTATTGTCATGTCATTTTAATTTACTTTTTACATTTTGTGCCTAGTAAATACTTGTATGTATAATCTTCTGCTTTGACTATTGCAAAATACGAGTAAAGATGTCTAATAAGTAACTTTATCTTAAAGATACATCAAGTAAATAGTAATCTAAATAAAAAGCCAATTAATATAATATATTACATACCTAATAAAATTCTAACAATACAATAATTGAGAACAACAACATTCGTATCATCTAATCAGCTTTGTTTGCTTTTAATTATTCATTTCAGATAAACGTGAGACAACCGCAAGAACCAAAATAGGCTTCAATACCTTCAAGATGCTCACGCATTTAGGCGAGGCGCCTAAGCTTTATAAGCACACACGTATCAGAATACGATCCTGTCAGGCTGCGACTATAATACAGGTTGATATTACTTAGATACTCGGCCGTTCTAACTATAAAAAAAGAATATGTATACCTTTACCAAATTGCAGATTTCTAGTATTAACAGCCACTGAGCTCTGCTGCGGACAGACGGACAGATGGACATGGCGAATCTATAAGGGTTCAGGATGCTTAGCCAAGTTGCCAATCGCTAGCGCTTAATCGTCAATCGCAGCTAACTGTCTTTGTCGCTCTAATATGAAAGATTGACAGAGAGGAAAAACTACGATACGCTACTAAGCGCTAGCGCTTGGCAACTTGGCTAAGCATACTGGTTTTGCCGTTTTGGCTACGGAACCCTAAAATCGCGCTAAAAACTTAAAATAAATAAGTGGCAAACCCTGAGTTTATTGAATAAGAATGTTTTCATTTCAACTCTTCGGATTTATGCGTAAATGGAATCGATGTTATAAACTTAAATTTTAACGATTTCCTATAAGCTTCCCAGACTTATTTGTTTGCTTTTATGAGTCATAATGTTTATTAAAAATATCCGACAGTATTCAAAGCTTTTTAACCATACATTAAGGTTAATTTAACTGTAGATAATACACGTACGCTCGTTGAGTGTTCCCGTTTAACTAATTTGACTAAGTTTTGTCATATTTTCGTTATTAATGCAGTTTTCTGGCTTATTGTTATTGCTTAAAGGTGCATTCAAACCAAAAGAGCATTCGCTATTCTAAACCCCACTCTACGAAATTCGATCGTTACACAAAACGTGATTGGTTGATTTCGTAGAACGGGGGATAGAACAGCGAATGCTCTTTTGGTTTGAACGCACCTTAAGTCGCTTCACGACGAGGCTTTAGAAAGATATTAACCGAGATTATTAGAATTATTGGATGACATCTGAGACGTGATCATAAATATATTTTTTTCATTCCCTATAAACAAATATGCAATTGAATGCCATGAGTGTCATAAAAACAGACGAGGTCTGTTATACTTCTACAAAAAAAACTAGGTATGTACTTAAAGTCTACTTTATCATCATCATCATCATCATCATCATTGTTTCGCCATTTATCGCCCACTGCTGAGTATAGGCCTCTCTTCTAGTACGCCACTCATCTGCTTTATCACTACAGACAATTACCTTACGATTAAAACATATCTGTATCTAATATTTTAAATACTAATAAGATTTTGTCGACATAATAGCGTGTCTTCTTTGTCTCGGAAAATCTGGCGTAGAACTCGGTAGGCTAATAGCCTTTTAATTAAACTTATGTTATTATATACATAATTATGTACCTATTACTTATGTTTACTTTAGAAAACTACTAATGGTAAGAGTACTTGTTACAAATTTATACGACAGCAATTACAAACAACACGCAGTAAGAGAACGTAAAACGCAGTGCGACATACGTGTGGCATAATTTGATAATAGACGTATTAGCGAACAATGCCGGGCATGTTTATCTGGAAAAGAACACATTTCAGGTGATATCATAAAGGAGGTCGTGAATTACAACGACAGAACCCTCGTCACTCCCGAGGCGCGGCTTACTTCCCGACTTACCGGATAAAAAATGTTTACCAGACTTAACAAGCTGTCTCTGTATTCTATTTTCGACCTTATTTTCAAGTCATTGACGTCAATTGCCTTGAAAACGGTGACTTTCAATGCGAGCACAGACAAAAGAAAGTTTTGAAAGGAGCCATTGTTCACTCGACGTCTTGGTGGAATATTATTAATTAAATATACAAACCATTATTTAAACGTAAATTATGACGGAATGGCAATTAAGAGTAATCAATTTAATGTCTTACTCTTAGTGTTACTCGAAAAAAAAAAAATAACGTATTCCTGTCGTAATAAGAAGCAAAAAATTATAAAATGGATCTAATGTTCGTATATTTTTGTGACATGTATAAAAATAGTATTACACCGTGGTATATCCACAGCTGCAAATTTTTATCCTCATGGATGTAAAGCTGGTTTATTTGAGTAATATTATATTAAGTACTTTGGATTTTATTTTGCATAAAATTTACCTAGTTTTATTGTCAAATTTTAGGGTTCCGTAGTTTTACGATTGCTATTACTCTTATGGCAGTTAGTTGTACTAACAGGTTATTTTATTAATAAATTTAAAGTTTTGACATTACTAGGTTGTTAGATGTCGTCCAAAGAAAAATAATCATCAGTTCACCAACATCCGTGGTGGGATTCGAATCCACGTACTCGGCTTTCGTGGATGATGCTTAAAACATTCGGCATTCCGGCCATCCGAAATTTTGTTATAGAAATATTACATAAGTAGAACTTTATAAATATTCTAGATTTCGTTTTAACCTCGTTGTTATTTACGTTACGTACCTATACGTACGCTGTAGCAGCGATAATAATATTCGTGACGACTCATTAATCATTGTGTTGATTAAAAACGCATCACGACGAATTCCTACTAGAAAGTATAAAGTAAAAACTTCGGTATAAAGTAAATGTGTCAATACGCAACACTTTCCTCAATATATGACACCCACCTGTCACTTCTAATGTAAAGACATAACATTGAAAATGCCATGAATTAGGTGACGTTACTTTATACCATAAATTAATTTTTATACTGGAAGGCTTAGCCTACGAACGCCAACAAACTGTATACAGTTTGGCGAACACTTTATTTATAGGTATTTTGTATTTTCTATCGTAAATAAATTATAAAAAAAAAAAAAAAACTTGTAATCGTTGTGATACGTTTACAAGTATGTGTGGTATTACGAAGTAAATTGTACCACGTAACACGTACTAGAAATTCGGAAAAATCAATACTGAAACATTTTAAGTTAAATCCCAGCTTATAAGGCTTAATCGTAATTTATTATTCTGAATTTTTATAATTGCCGTGCCGAGTTTGAAGTTACGCGACACAATTTATTTGCTCATAAACAATGCGAATACACCAGCCATCTTTAAATGTATTTTACGATGTAACTTTGCAAAGAAATTACTGCACACCAGAGTCTTATCTGGCACTCTATAGCCGAGCGGTGCTTCGTTTTATCGCTTTCCTTTGGAATGGAACTTCTGTTTTTTCATTACAATTCTAAACATGGCTGCGGCTGTTAGGGAGAGTAGTTCAGTTCAAAATTATACCTACAGCCCGCATTATTCTTTTAGGAGTTTCCGGGATTCCACGGCTTCCTCGGTCGAGCATCCTTCAAACTTTACAGTATACCCACATACTCGAATGATCCTTCAAGTAGGTATCGCGGAAACTAACTCTCACCACAAATGAAATAAAAACACTTGAAACTTGCTGTGGATTCGTTAAAAGTGAGTGGCTTTTGCGGGGATAACTCTCATTATTTTCGTGTTTTCCTTTTCGATTTTTTTCAAGGCACTTAAGTAATAATTATTCCTTTAAACGTCATAATGCGATTTGGTCAAAATGCTAATCGCACGGTCGTGACCGAAAACGCAACAGTATTTATCACACAAATAGAAAAGAGTGGCAGAGAAAGAAAACTACGCTACGCTACTGAGAAATTGGCATGCTGGCTGCGAACTCTGCAAGCCTAGCCAAGTTGCGATTCTGCAATTGTGTACGATAAGCGATAAGTCACGTGACTATAACAATGTATAGAAATCGTCACGTGACTTTTCGTTCGTATCTGTCATTCTCATTCACTATCGCTTATCAGTTATCATATACGATTGCAGAATGGCATCTTGGCTAGGTCAGTTGAACGAGTCTACGTATGAGTCATAAGGTCATGACCACAGAATTAGATTTGGATAGAAGAAACAAGTTCATTCATTTGTATGGCTTCCGAGCGTGTCAGATTTTGTACTGAAGTTGTTACTTGCCTATGATTTTAAATATGTCTCAGGCCCTTGAGTATTCATATTTTTTTGGGTTGTTGCAATTAATATTACTTAAGGAGGCATTATTAATGTTTTGTTCACTTCAACTTACAAAATGTGACGCCCGAAAGCTGCAAGCCGCGATTAAAGACGGACAACTCAGTGGATTTCACTGAGTTCATTTGACACGCTAAGTAGATACGTTTGCTTGATCTATGGTATTTAGGACATCTGTGGTCATGACTCATCATGGTCACCTCATAGCGCTACATCGAAAACAAAAAAGCTTGCTACGAGCATTTCTTGCGTTGTACTTCAAGTCTACAAAATACGTAGCCATTCTGCGATGTCTTAGCCTAAAGGCAGGAAAAGCTGTAAAAGCATAAAAAGCTCTTGAATATTTCATATATTCAGTTTTCAAATACCTAATTCAATACAATAAACGTATTCTAGCGTTAACGGCCACCCTGTTTGCAGCTTTATTTCCCATTATTACTAGGTGTAGGTATATGACCCATTGTGTTTTATTGATATTGTTATTTTGTGGAAGTAACTTGAAGCTGATGACTCTCTAGTGTCACTATAATTCTATAATATTAACGATTTTATAAGAGGTTAGATATTTTATCTGTTTTCTGTTGGAGGTGGAGTGGGTACGTATTTTGCCTTTTGTCTTTATATTTATTTTAAATTTACATTATTGAAAATAATTTATCTAGTGTAATTACACTGGGTACTCGTATAAGATTCATCAGTTTAACCAAGGGTTTTTAAAAACAAAATACGGGTGTTTTTTAATCGAACTTTTAAATTTTTCGAAGCAGCAATGTACCTAAAATTGTGCATTATTACCTCATCAATTTAATATTGGTAGTTATGACATTCACATGTCCTTGGAAATGACCTGTCAACAAATGTTCGAGCATGTTGCATTCCATTGCATACCATTCCATACCGAATTATTTGTTATGGACATTTTTTTACTACAATTGTAAGGAAAAGTTATGAAATTTATTAGTAGCCCCTGCCAAATCATTCGCTCATATTAGATTTACACACTGTATAATATGTATATAATCCAATTTTTAACGATGTCTAGCGGTAGTGAATATGCAAATTAAATTATATCTTTAGTCTAACAAGTAGTGACTTCCACCAGTAGAAAAAGTCGCCGAATTTGTAAAAAAGTTTAGGAGCGAAGGGCTGGCTGCCCATAGGAAATTTAGATTTCACACCATTTTTTTACTCTCAGTTTTGGTTTACTCGACTAAAGCTGTAAATCCTTGTGGTGACGTCTGTAAGAACACATTTGTCACCACCCCACATCTCTTCCCGTGGATTTGTTTCTATTCATTTATTGAAGACTGATGATGACCATTGTGAACACAGTCATAGTAGTTACTTGAACACGCTTGCTCAGTGGCATTTACCCCCTACTTACTTGCGTCCTAGGTCCATAGGTTAATAGGAGAGGCCTGTGCCTAGCAATGGACTGAGATAAGCTGCTATCATGATCTGATTTGCTTCAGAGGACGGATCTAATCGAGATATAAATAACTTACTATTGGCTTGACAATCACTGTACCTATATATTCCAAGTGACAGAACTCTTTCTTTAATTAGAACGCTTAATTGGTTGCGAACGCCAAGTTTACTTTAAACCGCAATCCGTGTGCGACGCCAGGCTTCACAAACAGAATGATTCGATCATCAATAATTAATTGATCAACGACACCAATAAGTATGTGCGTTATTTCCTTTCATTTGTTTATATATTGATTCACATATCATTTCGGACTTTGTCACAGTGACAATTAATATGAAAGTTGCTAATAATAGGTACCTCTTATTGTTATCACTATGACAAAGTTCCTTGACTGTACGTATCTTTCCTTTTAGTTAGGTACCTGACCATCGAAATATCTTGTCTCATTTCAGTAATACAAATGTGAATAGTGGGTAATACTTTAAATATTCATTTGTTATGACTTAGGTAATATCGCAAAGGGCAATGTAGAGGGTTATGCTAGGAGTCTCTCTGCGAGATCGGATTAAAAATGAGACCATCCGCAGCAGAACCAAAGTAACGGAAATAGCTCTCCGAATCGCTAAACTGAAATGGCAGTGGGCGGGCACATTGCGCGTAGAACCGATGGCTGTTGGGGCGGGAAGGTTCTCGAGTGGCGGCCACATACCGGAAGGCGCAGCGTGGGTAGACTCCCCACAAGGTGGACTGATGACCTGGTGAAGGTCGCAGGAGTCTGCTGGGTGCGGGTGGCACAGGACCGGTCATTGTGGCAATTTTTAGGGGAGGCCTATGTTCAGCAGTGGACGTTTTTCGGCTGATATGATGACGATGATTAATTTCGCTTCTTTTAAATATCAGTGCCTATATTCGTTTAGATAATTTATGGCCGCTACTTGGAAAGAGTGACCGAAAACTTTTAAGTAATCCCAAAACTTTTAACCTATACCAGAGGCGCCTTTCGGATACTTACAAAAGAAAAATAATAATACGTGACAGAAAAAAACCTGACTTTCTATTTGTAAAAAAGAGAAATACAGAAGCAGTGTAAGTAAGTAACTCACATGAGCTAATATTTAAGGAGATAAATCTTTTATGTTAAAGTACTTTTAAACGAAAATAATCATGATTCGATTTGAAACACCTTGGTGATTTCCTTCTTTGCTCCCAGGCATGCCAATGATGTAACCAAAATTGGTTAAATTTATATATTTTCATAATTATTGGCACTAAAGTGGGGACATCACAATACAATATATCACTGGAAGTAGCTATCGAGAACCTTAAACGGCCGGTTCGGGCCCGACTGCATATCATTATGTTTTTGCGCGCAGGTGTTAATAATGGGCAATGTAGCAGCTTGTTCCCTCCGTTTCAGCAGACCGGCATTTGTGTGCATGTCGCTCAATTAGGGTTTTCTCGAAAACGTATGCCACTAGTTGGCGCCACTTAGCCGCTATGAAACACAATTATCTAGCCCCAAAGAAAAACTAACTAAAAGGTATTTTTTATTTTTATTTAATTTCATAAACTTCAAAACATTCAAACACGAAACTTTAGGCGCTCTGAGAATTTAGAGAAGTTTCTGGACCTGACGCCTCAGTGTTGCCGCCATGGTGCACGTCATTTCAGAAAACCCTCATTGCTCTACTTTCCGAAAACGTGACGCTAAGAATGTCGTTAACCTACTCAGTGTTAATTACGATAAATTGCCGTCAAGGTAGGTTACCAACATTAATGCGCGCTTTAATATTCTACGGACCTCAACGAAATTGTTTCAACAAAAAAGTACTACGAAAATTCTCATTTATTACTGACAAGCTTCCATAAAAACACAACCAGTCTACTTAAAAGCCTCCCTCAAATTACAACTTTTATATAATAGCCACTTCCCTGCAAACATCACGGCAAGTGATTTTTTTGAATAAAAGTTGCTCAAGTAACACAAAGGTGTAATTCAGCGTCGTAAGTCCGTTCTTCGGAGAACTTGAGCTCCAGTAAATCCATTATTGGTATTAATTTAATTATACAAGAAAACGCGCCTTTATTGAGGAAAATCAAATAAACGCAATGGTACCCTAAATTATTTTTAACTCGTGATACGGATATAACTTTTGACGATCCTTCATGTACAGTCAAGGGCATTAATATATTCCATACTGATCCCTTGCAAATGTGTCTATATATGAATGCACTCGACTGTACTACATACACACATATACACCGTGTTTTTATTGATTTCCGTTAAATTAAAGTGAAGCTTATTTAGGTCAAAAATAATCGATTTCTCTAAGAAACTAGTGTCTTAACTCTTACTGTTATTGAGTTATTAAAAAAATAAGTTTAATGACTGAACAAGTGTATTGCGACCTTTATTACATTCTAATGTTACTTATTCTGACGTGTGCCGTCAGTCACCTGAGATCTTATTCTTAAGGTTCTCTCGCTCTTGCCATTACAATTATTAATCGAAAAAAAAATACAAAATTAACAAAAGTCGATATACCAGGCAACTTCTGTTAATGTCCCAACCTGTCGAATTTAACGGAATTGTCGAAAAAAACCACCCCGTATAAATAAATTCCGGATTAATTTAAGATATTGCTAAGTAGTATTGATGAACGATGAATAATAATTTATTTACTGCTTGAAATATCGGTCATCATGGGAACATGGGTGCGCCATGGTCAAAATTGTGACACTGTTAAGTAATTGAACTTGACATTTATTTTTATTTATTTATTATAAAACTTATTTGAAAATAGACAGATGTATTATTCGCTCACGTTATGGCATGTGAATACGTCTACGAATTTGATGAAGGACCAAATTCCACCTCAAAAAGTTCCGAGTAAATACTTCGTACCTTCTGCAAAAGGATTGTCCTCAAAGCGATAGCAAAAGCTTTGTTTGGTTTGTTATTGTGCTTGAAAAGAAGCAAAAGAGCACAAAACTTTGTGTATACGTCGTTTCAACTTTTTTAATACCGTATTTTAGTATAATTTTGTGATGAATTCTTCCAAATGTGTATTTATACTCGTAGCGACTAAAAATACACGAGTTTAAGCACAAACTTATTTTAGAAGATTTCTACGTCTCGCAACGTTTATATTCACTGAATTCAACCAAGGTTTATAAAATTTCACAAAATTATCTCTGTGCAGTTTAAGTAGCACAGATATAGGTGAAAAAGTAAAGAAAAGCTCCTGCTGTATGTGTTTACTGGTGACTTACTTAAGTTTATTACCTACACCTACATTACTACAGAAGGGAAACCAAAGTTAGGAGGCTGCGTAGGGATTTTAGAATAAGGATACAAAGCCCCTGCTAAGAGTGCTATGTTTGGTTTCCAGGCGAAGCAAGTATAGTGGTTTAATCAAACAATGACATTCACGCGAATAGCGAATTCACAGTACAAACAAATTGATACCACAATATTTCAAAGTTTTTCAACTATCATGTCATTTTTTTTAAATCTGTTTGAGTTAATCTCTTAACCCGGTAATATTGACATTAGTTCTATATTTTATTTTACGGTTAAATGTAAAAATGTTCTGTTACTCGTAAAAAAGGAAGGTTACATCCGGTACTTTGAAAGTCAGGTAGTTATGATATGAATTCCAACAGTTGTAATTAAATTTAATTTCCTTAGGTGTACATACATTTTTGTTGATAATGACAAATGGGTAGTTTGAATGAAAATGTTTATTTGATTAATTTATTGAGAAACAAAGGAAGCGAAGTGCCTGATAAATTAAACATAATTAACGTAAGCTTGAAGCTAACCGATTGTGGCTATAAATAATCGAGCGGTTTACATTAATTCTTAAATAGGGCAGGTAATGCAGAAGTGTGAAGTAGGTTAGTACTTGGCAGTCAATTTATGCACAACGTGTAAAAGTACCTACTAACTACTGGGGCGGCGACGCAGTGGGAAATGCATCTAGGCCAAAAACGGGATGAATAAAATATGGTAATACGCCTTTCGCCCTATATCGGCAGTGAACTGGAGTTGATTAATTGGCTGCTAGACGGTTTTTGTACATAAATCATTCTATATTTTCATCAATCCTGAGGATCACTGTTTATTAAAGTATTCTAGGCGCTAAAGTAATTACACATGATTCGGAAATGAGGGCGAAAGTCACTTGCATTCGACTATCGAAACACCTATTTTAATTATATTGTACATATGTGATGTGACATGTTATTGTAGTGAATCTAAATAAACAAAAAAATCCTTATCATGTCTTTTTGTAGTTCTTAAGAAAATAAAAATATTTTTGAGATTTTGGAGCTGTATAAGGATATAGATAAAAATACAACTTTCCACTGTTTTGGATATTTTTATCCATTTAACTTAAACTCGTCATAATATAATATGGGTTAGGTTAAGTAGATTAGTTAGATTTGATCTATGTATATAAATTGTACAGCTTTGAAAATAAATATAATTAATGTAACTTACTATAATTATCGAAATATTAACATTGCATAAAAACCTTTTAATTTAAAGCCAAGCATATAAATTAAGTCTCAATAAAGATTAATTTAACAGGCGTGGCGAACAAAACATTTAAAATAGTTGTAAAGTAAAGCTTTTAACGATTACGCGTTGTGTAATTTTGTTGAGTAAACTTTCATTAACTATGTGCCTCTGACCGGAAAACGGTTAATGGAGTGAAGTTCCCTCAACCCGCCGAAATCAAAACGACCCAAACCCAACTTCTAGGTTCATATTCAACACAACGGATGGACTTAAACGTTTGTTTCCTATTGCTACTTCAACGTTTTTATTTTAAGTAAAGAAATATTTACTAACATATATCATTATCATAGGCCTTTGACATTTTTATCAGATTATTTTATGCAGCGTTTTTGCGGCAGTACCTATTTAGAATGGCTATAGAGCCCGATGCAGGAGCGACAGTGAAATCCGCAAGATTGGCATCAACATTATATACTCACATTAATTTACTGTTCACATATTATTATGTTCTGTCACACACTAATTTATTGTCCATACCTACCTATTCTTTTCGCATTTTTTTGAACAGGAACCAGTGGCACGTAGACAGAACCAGACGTGGGTGCTATAATTATTAATTTATAAAATTTAGAGCTCCCATAATAGGTTAAGGATATTTAAATCATCGCTTTCTAAAACTAGAAATATCCCTGATTCAAATAGCAGTTTAAATCTTTAATGGCTTATTTTTCCGAGTTTTTTAAAAGTTAGTCGCACGCAGTTAGTTGCTGCCGATGTTTTTGCGTCGCACTAAGTGTAGGGATTTCTCGCAGTCAGTATAACGTATTCAATTATTCATCCGCCACGACCGGCGCGAGGTGTACGAGGAGCCTTTGTTCCCGTAGCTCACGGCTTTTATTTCCTTTGTTTGCCTAACTGGTGCCTCACGCGAACCGTTGCAAGTATAACCTTTGTTTATATATAGTTCTTAAGGATTTAAAGGCACGTTTTCACTGGTGCCTGTAAGAAGAGCACATCGGCGGGAATAATAATCCAGTGCTCCCCGCGCAGGATCACTCGTAGAATGCCAAAGGTCGCGTGCCTTGTTTTGCAATAAGTGAACTCCTAATCGCTCTCCACTTTTTCGGAGATTAACTCTATTTTCGATTTAAATCCGATCCTTCAATTTGCCCTTTAGGTAAGCAGCCGTTTAAAGAATTCAGCAATCGCGAAAATAGAGCTCGAGGGCAGACTGTAATATCGACTCAGACTTGCTATTTATTACTGTTAGCAATTTGTGTAATTTGAAGTCCTGTAATGGATGTGAAAGTTCTTGTTACTTTATTTTATATTACACCACGCTACTCATTGTTACTTCACATTTAATTAATAAAATATTTTCGAATTGCTATACTATTTAACCAAAATAATGTATGTAGAAAAAAAAAAGTTCACTTATTGTAGGTATACCGCAACAAAATATTGATAGCCGTTACCTATATTGAAGCATTACATAATACGGCAATTTTTAGTTGTTACGTGTACAACCACCTGAGGCAATACAAACAAAGTTTTGCTCTTACTACTTACATAGTTGAGTTTTACAATTTTATTGAGGAGGGCACTTAAATCAATACCACGACACTACATTTAATATCCGCGTAAAATAGGTCACGCGACATGACTAAGAACAAAATATTGTATTAAGAATAGTTTTAAATTCCAAGCATCTCAGAAAATGATAAGGAGTTGGACTGAAGGGTCTCGAGTAATAATAGAGGTCCACCAATATGTTGCCCGCATGCCATTTCAGTGATATAAAACTAAGGCCGCATTTTTTATGTGTCCCTTACTCCCTTCGCTGAACGACGAAATACCGTCCCACGGCGACCGGTCTCCGGACAAAATCTAATATAGGCCAGATTTCATGAGCCCGACACCTATGCTTATATGCAACGCCGGCTCCTCTAACGGGCGGTATAATGCGATATCGATTTTTACCCGACGTCGTGATGCGATTAAGGCGATACATGCGTATTTTAGCGGCGAGTGTACTTATTTAACATTGCATTGAGAATACTAATTTTGAAGACCGAGACTGCTTATTTGAAGGTTGGCGTTAAAATATGTGTAATGTTTTTGACAACACTTTTAGCAATAGAGAAATTAGATTTTGGTCTTATTTTGACTCTAAAAACAACAGTAATCATGGGTTTCTACTATATGGTAAAAGGAACTATTCCCGTAAAGTAATTCACGACGATCTCATCTCGGAAGACATACCGATTCATGCGGGTGTACGCCAGAGGTGTCTTCTTTCTCCTCTCCTCTTCACAAACGGCCGACATGCCAGCCAAAATGGACGGCTACTGCAAACTAATAATGTTTCTATCACTCCAAAGTAGGCGTCATTAGGTAAGCAGAGACAGATGCTTGAAATTTACGATTTTCGATACGTGGTAGGCCCTCTGTATAGTCTGTATTTTTCAGGCGGAAGTGGTTTAGCGTGATAATAAGCCAGATTTCACGCTTTATGGCTGACCTGCTTCGTGGATATGTGCGACGAGAACGTGTCGTATTTAATTAGCGGTAAATCGGAATGGATTAAGATTATACCTGTGTATGAGTCCATCCTCCCTGTATCAACATTGCTAGGTTAATGTGTAGAATATAGCCTATTCGTCTTTACCAGTCCTATCTAGTAAACAATGGGCATGGTGAATGGCAAGTCAATCGACATCTTTTTTTGAACTGTCAAAAAGATCGCCACTGCCATGCGAAGTTTTATATGAAATACTTATGTACACAAAAGTGACGTTTGTAATATTGCCAAATCACCTACTCTTTTAAGATTCTTTCTAATTTATTAAATAGAAGTTCTGTATAGAAAATACTGCATTGCACATTTTAGTAAAATAATTTCTTCATATATTATGCCGTGCATTATGTGAAATAAACTATGTTTTCTACTCCCATACTTTTATTTGTCATTTACATGGTCGTGAATACACCTTTAAGCCCCTACCTTACATATGTCAAGAAAAGTCTATATTGTCTATTCCCTATAAACGCATTCGGGTATACTCGCAGTGCGTTTTTAGCATTTTTTAAGATACCTCGTGTATACAAGACTTAATGAAAATGGCTGCCAACCTAATATTAAATGTCATTTCTGATGAACAGTAAACCATAGAGGAGCTTTCTTTTTTAATTTTGACGTCTCCCGCCCAACCTTGATGATTAATAAAATTGTGTTTGACTAAGAATATTTCTCAAATTTACAATTTTATTTTAAAATAAGTGTGTGATCGTAGAAAAAATATTGTATGCAACATTGTTGAACTGCGTCAAAAAATGCGCCTGGCGTCTTTAATAATAATTTTCGGATTCGCCTCAAATTGTTACCCACGCCACTCACTTTGTTTGACCTCTCATAAACAAGGGTTGCATAAAATACTATTAACTACCGTCGTCATCCCTATTTCACTCTCAAATAGGCGACTTAAATAGTTGTGGATAAAGATTTCAGAGAAAAAAGGTGTATTTGGAGGTAAAAACTTGTTTATTAGCATACCGCGTAATCGAACCGGCAAATCTGTAGCAAATGTGCGTCAGGGTTGTCACTACTACGAATACAAAAAACACCGCGGCAACAGTATTCAATCTTATATCGATCTTCAAAATAAATTCAAATTGCGTCGCCTTCTTGTGTAAATCCATTTTAAACTCAAAAACATCTACCTACCGTCATTGATAAATAATTTATACAGGTTGGTCCAAATCTTGACGTCAAAAAATTTTTTTTAGATTCCTCACGTCATGAGCTATCAGAATATACCCCATGTATGTTAGCCGATTTTTTGTAGTTTTCGAGTTATGAATTTTTGAAATTTTTTTTTTGAGAAATTCTTGAATTGAGAAATTTATTTATAAAAAAATAACTGTTAGGTTTTTTAACTTGTTTCTTTTTGTAAAAGTATTATTACAAATAAAGCATTTACTGACAAAAAAATTAGCGTCGTTCACTTTGATACAAGTAGGATAAAAAATACCAAATTCAAAATTTTACACTAAAAACGCATCAAAATAGCATTAATGTACGTAAATAAAAAAAATAAAACATATCCCAAGGATTTTTGGTAATGTAAAGACTGCCCTAGACCTTAAACCTTCGTAAAAGCAAAAAAAAAGTGAAACTTAATAATGAGGATTTTTCGGAGTAGTCGGTCAAATAAACTTAAAAAAAAACTTCTAAATTTTTTATTTAAAAATAAAGTTGAATTTCGTCTCTTTTGTTGTTCTTATCAATAAACAAAGACAGAAAATGCCACGAAAACTCAATTTGTGTAGTTATTCAAGTAATTTTTTACTACTTTAAAATTTTAAGCTTTTTTAAGTTTATTTGACCGACTACTCCGAAAAATCCCCATTATTAAGTATCGCTTTTTTTTTGCTTTTACGAAGGTTTAAGGTCTAGGGCAGTCTTTACATTACCAAAAATCCTTGGGATAAATATTTTCATTCCAGAATTTCTCAAAAAAATTTTTTCAAAAATTCATAACTCGAAAACTACAAAAAATCGGCTAACATACATGGGGTATATTCTGATAGCCAATGACGTAGGGAACCTAAAAAAAATTTTTTGACGTCAAGGTTTGGACCACCCTGTATATGTATAATTTTGAAATGTATTTGTTTATTATTGTTTGTTATTAACTCAGCTTCTTTTAAAAGATTGTTTAATGCCGTAGCAGAAGCATAATGTGGATTGTTCTTTAAAACAGTGTTTAATTTGTGGTAGTTTTCCTGTTAAATTAAGCCTAGATCTGGATAGCTTTTATTCTGTGACATTTTCACTAACCGTACGTTTTGGATTTTGTTATTTATGGAATAATACTGCTTATGTTAATATGAATCATACGTATAGAGTAAGTAAATTCGTCATCGTAACGCCAACCCTGACATCAAACTATCAAATGCTACGGTTTTGCTACATCCGTTGCGAGGTATGTTTATTAGTTAAAACAAGTAAGCATCAATAGGCCGAGCCCCAATACTTGTTACCGAGTATTACCGCTGCAAGGTCATGGTAGCGGTAGGTACTGCCCTGTACTGTTGTGCGATGCGAGCGAGATGAAAAAAAAAGTTAGCAGATACGATACGAGTACTAGCTATTACAACCTTGTGTCAGATTCGGTGTTGAAGGCAAAACTAAAATGCATAATTGAATTAACATAATCTCATTAATCGCGTATGTAACTATATCCTAATACCTTATTCGGGGCGTTATGTGTTTTGTGTACAATTAAACAATTACATACTGGATTTTTGAATCATAGCACTGAAAAAAAAATGCTAAGTTGGATTTATCAGATCTTGCGTAATTCTAACCGGAAATTAAGGTTGATTGGGTCCTATCTCAATTTTTTTTTATTTCACCAAACTTTTTATGTTGGCATTCTACTAAATAAATTTGGTTGATTACACCAGTTTTTGTGTTGATTTCACCAGTTGTTTGGTATAATGTACAATGTTCTTTGTTGAGTTAACCAGAACTGTGGTATCGACTTCAACCTTTTTAGTTTTGTAAATTTGATAGCAAGGATTTGTTACATATATCAAAGTTTCATCGTAATATAGCCAACCTAAGTCACTTTGGTAAATATTTTTTTCAGTGCGGCAGGAAATTACAAAAAAAACACTCCTAATCACAATAACAATTAGAGATTTGTTTATGCAATTTTTAGGTCGTCTCCGTAGTGAAAATGTTCAGCGTGACCCTCCCTAGGAGTACTACCGTTCACTCCAGCTCAAGACCCAAGAATCACTCTGTATATTCTACAGAACTCACAAGTCAACTAACTTTCAACATCTAAGTAAATATCTACTCAAGTTCAGTAAGTATGAGTAGGTGTAAGGTGTGACTACTGTAAAAATATCAGCTTGAATTATGATATCGCTCTCGTTTTCCCTTTTTATCTATCCAAACAGTCCCACGGGATGATAAAATATGCAAAGAAGGGTTTTGGACATGATTCTCTAAAAGCACTCAAAGATATTCTGGAGGCGTACCGCGTTCCTTTAAAAATAAAAACCGAGTATTGACTTAGTAAAATAACATAAACGAATTTAGAAAAATATAATCACCCACGCTTTTGAATTTGATGCATCTTAGCAGTTTCATTTAAAAAGAACTTTCTGGTAATCACGCTTTTGAATTTGATGCATCTTAGCAGTTTCATTTAAAAAGAACTTTCTGGTAATGATAATTTAACGAAATAAATGAATACAAGTAGGTGCGACAACCGCGTTAGCTCCCACTCCCAACTCCCTGCAACCCACTTGCACAATCTAGGGTTAGTCAAATAAGGTTAAGGACATACATTTTTTACGCTACTTCATGTTAGCGGCCTAACCCTGGATAGCGCAAGTGAACCTTAACCTTAACGGACTGTGAATTTTACTTTCTATGATCGGTCGGGCTGGCACATTGGTACCCACCAGCAAGATGCATAGAAAATAAATATCGCAGACGATTTTGTCATGGAAAACTTATGGTGATATTCTTTCGGACATAGGTCGGTCGCACGTACGCGGGCATCCCATCCGTGTTATTTGTTCCAGTTAAAACAAAACAAAAGTGGTTCCAGGATAGGTTTCTCGACGAATTTCAACAACCATTATGCAAATAGGAGTCCGATACGTACCTAACGCCTTATTGAGAAGAGCAAATAAATAATTGAATTTGAAAGGGTATCAATAAGCCTCGTTTATTTAAATACGACCCCACTTGTTCCTGTTAGTGAACCCTTTTCATTCTACATATACTGCGGTTGAACGAAATAACTTTCGTATTACATAGATAGACGATTACATTACTGAATCTCACAGATCACTTACAGAAGCGACCAATAATTATATCATGTCCGTGCATCGCATTCTAAATTCTTTATATCGTAATCGTATTTCAATGGCTTCAAAACACAAAGTAAAAATATTATTACGTATTTGTTGTTACTTGGTGTTGAGCAATGTATGTATAATATGCATAGTAGGTATGGAGGTAGTATAAGGAGTATAAGACGCAAAAATAAGGTGAAAAAAGTAAGCAATACCAAATTGAAATAAATTTTCATACGCTATAAATAACTTAGTACAAGATACTAAGTAATATTTAAAAGTTTTATTCGTATTATTATACCCAATGACGTGTCATTGATTGCTTTTTTTTATTTCAGAATAAGTTCTCATTGAGAATGTTTCCATGAGAACTTATAAAAAAGTGTTATGAAGAACATTGTATTTCACAACTATACGAGGTATAAAATATACATTATAAGCATGTATATTCAACGGTTTTGGCATGATTAGATTGCTTGTAAAATTTCAATTGCCGAGAAGATTCTCTATAGAAGTTTCGCAACTTATGAAACTTTACCTCGGTACATTGCTGGGTGTGCGGCGTATGATCATTTCGGGGCATATTTACTCAACATTTTGATGAACCATTCAGTAGTATAAAAACGAGATAAATTGTCCGGGAAAATTATTTACCTGTTGAATCGATAGGCAATGAAGAAAAATAAATAAATACGTATTTATAATATAACTTGCATTATCTTAATATATGCAGATTGCAGGTGTAAGAAATCATCAATCCAATGGATTTAGATGAATATTTTTGCAGGGACAGCATTTACGCCGCAACTATAGAAAATAATCACAGTATAATTACCTCTCTTCTACTGATATTACTGGATCTAAAGAGATATTATATTCGGTTCATGGAGTGTCTACTGTCTATTACTGTCACTTTACAATATTTG
This sequence comes from Thaumatotibia leucotreta, assembly GCA_025490895.1. Taxonomy (NCBI): domain Eukaryota; kingdom Metazoa; phylum Arthropoda; class Insecta; order Lepidoptera; family Tortricidae; genus Thaumatotibia; species Thaumatotibia leucotreta. The sequence continues at coordinate 1,385 of JALPQI010008412.1, read as the reverse complement.
GTGACACTATCGCATGACAAGTTTGTTCGCAATACTCTCATGGTACCAATAATGTAAGGGAATATGTCACATACGAGTCATAGTGACCGCGAGTCTTTGCGAGAGCTTCATAATTCGGAGTCTACGTCGGGGGGTCTTTGTTCAAACCACAACAGAAATACTTTATAGATAGATATTTACACAGCGTAAGTAGCTTAAGAACCCCGCCGGGCCCTTTTAAGATATTTATGTCACTCTAAAGCCTCTGGAACATGCCCTCTAGCGAAACAGGCTCATGATTTACTGAGTGCAGCTTCTGGTTTATTAGAGGTTAATTTATCATGTGATATTAAGTTTCTTTATTTTAACCTGCTTTCTCTCCATGTGGTGTTTCTCGGAAAGGATGGAAGTTCGCGAAATGTAGCTATTTTAAACTGTTATGTTTTATTTTAAGTTTGTGTGTTGTGTTGTAATGGTTTTTATTATGGATTGGTACCTAGTCTCAAGTTCGCCACTGCACAAAAAACAAAAAAAAAACCATATTGTGAACTTAGAGCTAAAATCGACATAATATTATAATAGACAATGAAAAAATAGTACGATATAATTTTTGAGAATTATAACTAAAGTGAGACTCAAAACATTCAATTATGTATTTTCGAACCGTGTTACTTACGTAATTTAAGTCGATGATTACTCTCTCTACACGTTTCTGCTCAGTGCTCCGAACGAGGACCTTCTTCATAGGTCTAAACCCGGTTCGATTATATTTTTCTATATTTTTTTCTGTTTTTTTTTAATATAGGTAGGTAGTAATAATTATGGCACAAAGTGTAATATGTTTTCGTTTTAGTTGTAATTTGCCCTAATAAATAAACAAAATATCATGGGGCAATCTCACACAAATCAACGTAGTCCTTGGGTAAGCTCAATTAAGGTTTGTGTTGTGGCTACTAAGACGACATTTAATGTTATGTAATAAATGGATAAATATATATTATATTCTCGTAAATATTAGTATTTACGTACGTAATAGATACTTAAGTACATAGAAAAGAAACAAACGAAGAAATGAATATTTGTGATAAACGTACAAATAAATGCCCTGCCTGGGATTCGAACCTAGAACCTCTTAGTAAGCCGGCTCACTACCAACTAGGCTACGGAGGCTCGCCTTGCTACTACTTTCGTATTCAATATTCTGTGTAAAATGTTCAGTACCTTTATATTCGTGATATAAAAAGATGCCTTACAATTTTGCTTGATTAAAAAATGTGCCGAGCGGTCGAGGGGTGCGGGGTCCTGTCGGAAGCAATGTGTCTCGGGCTACAATGGGACACGGACAAGTAGTCGTCCCTAAACAGCGCTGCAACCAATTCTTAAGTGGATTAAACGTCTGACAAAGC
>JALPQI010008411.1:0-39006 GCA_025490895.1 Thaumatotibia leucotreta | reverse complement strand
TTACTTGCATCAAAATATTGAAGTAAATCCGTTGAACAAAAGTTTTTTCATCAATATTGCAGTCAATTAGATTTTCTGTCACTACGAAAAAGGAACACTAATTTCTAATTCCCCTTGTCATGACACGTTGTTGTGTCCGTGACCTCAACTTTCGTGGAACTATACTTATAAAGTGTTTTCCTAAGAATACCTAATTTCAGTCTTACACATTCACATATCATCATCAGTGATAGAGTCATCATCGTCTGATATCTCAAGGGGGGCTATTCTGGTGGAGTTGGCGACTGGTTTCCGTCGGTCCGTTGAAAACGCGTACGATTCGTAGTCGAGAATTTCCTCGTCGCTTAGGTGAGAGTCGCCTTCGACGAATGATGCGAACCTGCTTGATAAAAAAATAATATTTAAAATATTTTAGCCTATGTAATGTCCCGCTTAGTGATGTGCCGCGGGAATATTCCCGGGAATGGGAATATTCCCATTGGGAATAATCCCGGGAATATTCCCTTGTTCCCGGGAATGTTCCCAAAACTGGGGAATATTGCAATACAGATTAGGCAATCAAAAAATAAATTAAGTTCGTTAATTATGAGGTAAAATTACTGTCATAAAAAACCTCGTTTTAATCACTTACTAGATATATCTACATAATAAATGTGTTACATAGGTACTTAAATTGAGCATTTGTTTGGATCACAAAGTCGTGGCTTCTTTTGGCTATGCATTTTGTGTTTTGCGGATATTATATTTCTATCGCTTTCTTTCAATATATAGGTTATCTCCCTCCCTTCCTCTAAAAGGTTAAACCGTGCTATTAATACGTGATTAGATGTGCTTGAGTCATGAGGCTTAAAAGTAAAGTGTTTGAACATTTCACCACTCATACAGTGAACAATAAAGTGACGTATTGTTGCAAGTACTGTAATTTTGTCTATTTATTCAAAAATGCAACAAAATGCGCCTGTCATTTAGGTAAATGCCCCAAAACACCGTGTGATGTTCAGTGTGTTTTCAAAGACCGAAAAAAAAAATGATTCCATCAGTGCCTTAAGTAAATCATCGGCATCAGCACATGGTGAACCTAGTTATTCTTCAGCTGCTTCACTTCACACTGAATATCAAGAGTCAAGCCGAGACTGTACTATGACGTCTGTGAGCTGTGACTGATATCACAGATAATTCGAGTACATCGATGAGCAGCATGAGCACTGCAGAAACAGTAAAAACAGTTGTCTTTTTTTATTTTACTAGCAACGGTGGAAATATTCCCGGGAACATTGGGAATAAACTTCGGGAACAATGAGAATAAACCCAGGGAACATTGGGAATAAACCCAGGAACATTGGGAATTTACTTTCGTAGTCGAGTTTCAGTGCTTAATGTCTCAGTAAATATTTCTATGCATAACGCTTTAATGTAATCTTCGATCATACAATTTGTAAATCTACACTTTCAAAATTCCTCAATGTTCCCTATGTGAGGGAATATTCCCGGGTTTATTCCCGCCTGGGGCATATTCCCGGGAACGGCAAATCACTAGTCCCGCTGCTGGGCACAGGCCTCCTCCCATATATGAGAGGGGGCTATAGTCCCCACGCTGGCTCTAAGCGGGTTGGGAACTTCACATACACCTTTGAATTTCTTCGCGTATGTATGCAGGTTTCCTCACGATGTTTTCCTTCACCAAAAGCTAATGGTAAATATCATCTGATATTCCGTACACAAGTTTCGGAAAAACTCATTGGTACGAGCCAGGATTTGAACCCACGACCCACGACCTGCGCCTGCTTGATAATCGAATAAATTAAATACAGTCCTTATAAAACTAGAATCTGTGCGACCATATACAATGTGGAAAAATCAGTCTGGATGGCAACAACCTTAAATATTGTAAATAGCACATTTAGTGTAAGGGAATTTATAGTTTTTAAAAATAAAGGAAAGTTCCTTTTTATTTTTAAAATCAATAAATTTTGCATTTAAGGATTTATGAAAAATCGCTTGTATCAGTCGGGACTCGTCGCACCGGTCAAATGTGGCAAAAAAAACGTGCCATATGTTATGTTGCATTTGCATCAGAAAATACGGCACGATATTTTTTGTGACATTTTTCACACTAACACGGGGTCTGATGACGGGATCTTGAAGAAATCGGATGTAGTCGGTTTAAAAAAAAATAAATTTGGTAATTATTCAGATACCAAATAGGTAAGTTTTAGGCTGTAGAGGACTTTACAGCGAAACTTCTCAATGCAATGGTCCCGTTAACACCAAGTGCCCCACTTGATGCCATCATCAGATAACGATTTCACGAGAAACCGGTTAAGGTCGGCAGGGCTCGGATACCGGATTTTACTCCATACAAAAGAACGGTTCGAATTTCGTTCTTTTTTGTTCTTCGGTATATCAATTCTTTGTTAATGGAGTAATTTAAAAATACGACATTGGTATTATCAAACCGCGATTAGAATGGGATTCGAAAGTACTGTTGACACAACAGTGTATACGTCAATCTAGGATGTATTCATAGTTATATTCATATATTTCCAGTGTAAATGCCGATACTTACAGACAATATAGATCAATTAATCACTCACTAGGCTTAGAAAGGGATTGGAAAGTACTGTTGTGTCAACAGTACTTTCCAATCCCTTTCTAATTCCGGTTTGATAATAATTTCATAACATTTTGAGTACTACATAGAGAATATAAAACATTTTAAATATTGGGCTATTTCGAGGTTCTCGTAAAAAACCGGTTACGATCCTTCGAGGTCGGTTTTTCTTTCTTTTTTTATTGGTGTTTATTTATTGACAGAATACTCGTATTTATTACCTTTTAGAGTCGTTGAGTTTAAGCATGATCCTCCATTGAGCGCAGTCCGGACTTGAGCAGTACTTCCTCAGATTCTCGAGCGCTTGTTTCGTTTCTCGCGCGCCCTCTTCGTAGTATTCTTCACTTGATAACAATCTCGGTTTTGGGGGAAATTTGCGTCGCCTGAAATTAAAGTTAGAAGTATTAAGTTCTGTAAATGACAGTGTGCAGCTATAACTATTTCGAAAACTAAATTATTTCACAGAGTTATTGACCATAGCTGTTGTGACGGTGTGTCTTTTAGTATTTGACTACAACAGCTGTAAAAACTTAGTACTCGCAGAATATTTAAATTAGCATCGTAAGGCGTATTTTGTTTAACTCTTATTTGGAACCTTGCTATGTAAGGAATGTTGATGAATTTCGTTTATTTGTAAAATCAATGAAACAAAGGAATTGCGACTTTATCGAGTTCATGAAAGGTTTACATTTCATTGAAGGGGAGTCTACATTGTAATGCACATTGGGCCTTACAAGGTTAGTGTTAGTACAACATTAAGGATGGACTTCAGGAAGTATTTGACTAAGAGACAACGACCATCGAAACTACTTAATTACCAATTTTTGACACTAATTAACACGTTCGCACCCGGTACTGTTTTACTAAGTGCTAAAGCTATACCGATCTTAATTATCTTGTAGAACTCCTATGCCAGTGACACGCATATGTGACCAAAAAGATTGTCCTCCTATACCGGCGACACAACATTGTGTTAAATATGTTCGTATTTCTATGGCACGTAGTAGCGTAAGAATAAGGTTATTTTGATCACGTATTTGTGTCACGGCCATAGGAGTAAGGATTTTTTGATCACAGATTTGTGTCACCGGCGCAGAACGTGTTAAACGAAATAATAATTATGAATCTCATCAGTATCTTAGTACGGCATTGAGAATGGACTGCGGGAAGTACTTGACGGAGAGACAGCTAGACAGCCACAACATCTGTAGAACCTTCTTGGTACTCGCTACTAAAGAACATCCCACACTCTATTAATAAATATCACTAGTATCCCAGTATAACATTAATTAGGATGGACTTCATGAAGTATTTGACATAAAGACACACCGTCACAACGTCTGTAGAACATTCTTAGTACCTGCTAAAGAACATTTAGACTCACACCCTATAAATAAATCTCACCAGTATCCCAGTACAGCATTGAGGATGGACATAGGAAGTATTTGACAAAGAGACACCGTCACAACATCTGTAGAAACTTCTTGACTTCCTGGTACCCTTAAAAAGGTACCCTTCTTTAGGAAATCCTAAAGAACATTTAAATTTTAAATGCCCCACTCTACAAATAAATCTCACCAATATCCTATTACAGCATTGAGGATGGACTTAAAAAATATTTGACAGAGAAACACACCGTCAGAACATCTGTAGAACGTTCTTGATTTGTTGATAGGTCTTCTTCTTTAGGAGGTCCTAAAGAACATTTAAATGCCCACACTCTACAAATAAATCTCACCAATATCCCAGTACGGCGTTGAGAATGGACTGCGGGAAATATTTGACGGAGAGACAGACAGCCACAACGGCTGTCGAAGCTTCTTGGTACTCGCTACTAAAGAACATTTATGCTCACAACCTATAAATTAATCTCACCAATATCCCAGTACAGTCAAGTGCAAAAATAAGTATCGAAAGAATCCGCTCATAAATATGTTACGACGTTCTTATTACAAAGAATTAGAGTGCATTGGGATATATTTTTGAACATTTTTGTGTACACATTATTTTGTCTTTGACTGTACAGCGTTGAGGATGGACTTAGAAAGTATTTGACAAAGAGACACCGTCACAACATCTGTAGAACCTTTTTGATTTATTGGTAGGGTACCTTCTTTAGGTCCTAAAGAACATTTAGACTCCCACGCCCTATAAATAAATCTCACCAATATCCCAGTACAGCGTTGAAGATGGACTTAGAAAGTATTTGACAAAGAGACACACTATCACAACATTTGTAGAACCTTGACTTCTTGGTAGGATACCTTCTTTAGGTCCTAAAGAACATTTAGACTCACACCCTATAAATAAATCTCACCAGTATCCCAGTACGGCGTTGAAGATGAACTTTAGAAAGTATTCGGCAAAAAGACACACCGTCACAACGTCTGTAGAACATTCTTGTTTTTTTGGTAGGGTATCTTCTTTAGGAGGTCCTAATGAACATTTAGACTCCCACACCCTATAAATAAATCTTACCAATATCCCAGTACGGCATTGAGAATGGACTTAGACAGTATTCGACAAAAAGACACACCGTCACAACATCTGTAGAACCTTCTTGACTTCTTGGTACCCTTAAGAAGGTACCCTTCTTTAGGAAGTCCTAAAGAACATTTATATGCCCACACCACAGAATTACATTTGGATAGAAGAAACAAGTTCATTCATTTGTATGGCGGCCGAGCGTGTCAGATTTTGTACTGAAGTTGTTACTTGCCTATGATTTTAAATATGTCTCAGGCCCTTGAGTATTCATATTTTTTTGTGTTGTTGCAATTAATATTACTTAAGGAGGCATTATTAATGTTTTTGTTCACTTCAACTTGCACAATTTGACGCCCGAAAGCTGCAAGCTGCGATTAAAGACGGACAACTCAGTAGATTTCACTGAGTTCATTTGACACGCTAAGTAGATACGTTTGCTTGATCTATGGTATATGTGACATCTGTGGCCCACACTCTGCAAATAAATCTCACCAATATCCAAGTACAGCGTTCAGGATGGACTGCGGGAAGTACTTAATGGAGAGACAGACCGCCACAACGGCTGTCGAAGCTTCTTGGTACTCGCTGCTGAAGAACATCATCAGGACTCCCACACCCTGAAAAAATATGACTAACATTGTACAAGGTAATTCAAGCATAACTATAACCTCCTGAAGTGCATTGTCCTAATACTAGTACATTCACTAGAAAGACTGGTAGAGAATGCCTTAAGGCATTAAGTTCGCCGTTTGTACTCTTTTATATTGTGCAATAAAGTTTAAATAAATTATATTCAATCAAAACAGAGTTGCAATTGTTTTGTTTCATAAAATTAACTGAGCAACTAAAATCAACTTTATTTTCTGTCGAGTAGGTGCAAATATCAAAGTCGATTCCTCTTGTAGGGTGGGCCTTAGGCACTGGTCTCATCGCGAGCTACTAAGCTATGAACTATCGGCTATAAACTCGAACAAAAGATACGCACTCCCGAGTAAATAAAAGAGACACGGCGATACTCGCCCAGCTATCACCGCCCGGCGAGTGTTGCTGTGTCTCTTTTATTTACATGGGAGTGCGTATCTTTTGTTCGTGTTTATAGCAGTGCCTTAGAAGGATAATACCCCGGTTTTTATTTATTCGGTTGTTCATTTTAGTGTAGGTACTGCTGGACTTACTTACAGGTTAAATAAATAAATTAAATTAAAACCGGTTCGCATCCCCATAAATAATTATAAGCACTTATATACTAGCCCCCTTATTCATAATCATAAACGACTCCTAACTTAGCGAACCACTTAGTATTGTTTGTCCCTTGCGGTCTTATCAATATGTCTATAAGAGCGAAAGTGACAAGCAATACTTAGCGGGTTGCTAAATTAGGAGACGTTTATGTTATGAGTAAGAGGGTTTGAAAACAGCCATGTTTTTTTTACCTGTAACAACCACAAGACTAGATTCTTGCTCCGCTGGTTCCTAGGCGGGCCGACTCTATTAGCACACGAGGAAAGTGACGAACCCGACCACCAGTGTATCATACCAAAAAACCGGTTTAAAAAACCCGGTTATTTATTAAAAGCTAATACACATCAAAACCGGTTTTGTGTAGCTTGAAAATATCGAATAAATACCGGTCATTTACTAAAACCTCGTTAATGAAAACCGGTTTTGAATTGTATAAAAATACCGAACAATAACCAGTAAAAATGGTATAAAAACCGGTTACTAACAGAAACCTCATAAAAATGAAAACCGATTCGCATACCCATACTTATAGACATATACCTACATAGAAAATAGCCATGTGTTTGTTAGGTACCTGTAGCGTCCACGTGACTAGATTCTTGCTCCGCGGGTACCTAGGCGGGCCGACTCTATACATTGCACACGGGGAAACCAACGAATCCGACCACCAAGGTGTCACAAACCAGAAAACCGATATTTAAAAACTGGTTATTACATAATACTGTTTGTCGTGAATGCTTGCGATTCTGCGAGAGGATTGATGATAGAGTGTCCAGTGTATTTTGTTAATTGTATTTAGTTTCACGGTGTATTAGTTATGTTACTGTAATGCTGTGTAAATATATTTAAATAAATAAATAATACCTCGTACACATGAATACCGGTTTTATATATAGAATGAAAATATCGAATAAATACCGGTCAATAAGCAATTATATGAAAATACCGAAAAGGTTAAAATCTATTCAAACCGGTTATTAAACGAAATATCACTCAAATTAAAACCGGTTTATAATTGTGTGATAATTACCGTCATGCGCAGTGCGCAGCGCACAAGTGTTTTGTTTTGGTCTTCGTTATTTAAATGTTTTAAGTGATAAATCTGGCTTGTATAAAGATAAATTTGGTACATAGTGACTTTAAAGTTATGTGACTATCGATTGGTGATGTTGACTGACAAATAGGTGGCGTAAAATTGGTGAAATTATCGTATTTGTTCTTAACTTAGTGCTAACATTACCGGTTAAGTGCAACCACACAGTTAGTGAACGCTCTTGTAAGAAACGTCGTAAGCGACTCGATCTGCATGGCGCTTGCGCCCTTTGCCACCCAACCACCCTGCTGCCGATAACGCGATCCGCAATCGCGCGTACACGATAGAGAGCCGAAACTATATGCAGTTAGCGACGTAATTACAGTGTGTTTAGCCTTCTTGTTCTGATCTGTCTCTATATTTTTAACAAGACGGTGGAATTAAATTCAACATGAATTGCTCAAAATGCGACAAAATTATTGTTTCTAACGAATTAATAAAATGCACAGCCTGCGAAAGATGTATTCATTATAAGTGTGGTGGACTTACGGAGCTAGAATTCAAGAAAATACTTCCAATGAATTTTAAAAAATGGAAATGCTCCGATTGCAAGGGCGCTAAAAAAGGTGCATCGGCGTCAAATAGCCCTCGGGCCCAGTTGTTGTTGAATGAAAATGTAGAGAGTAATTCCGACAACTTACCATCCATTGTGAGCATCGACACTTATGCGATACTAACAAATATGAATAGTAAATTCGATCAGCTGACACGTGATATGGTCAATCTCAAAAATACGTTCAACGATAAATTTGACTCTCTGACCAGTGACATTCAGAGCTGGGCATCGAAATTTTCACATCTTGAAGATACCGTACACAGCATGCAAACGAAACTCGACGCCGCGTCTAATAATAATAATGATTTACGGGCCGAGCTATCGGACCTGCGTTCAGAGACAGACAAGTTGCGTTCAGAAAACCAGGAGCTGCGTAAAAGTGTAAACGATTTTCATTATACAATGTCTCAGTCAGAGCAGCGGGCAAGAGAGAACAACGTTGAAATTCAATGTCTTCCTGAACACAGCAGCGAAAACCTGCTGTCTACTGTTTTACAGTTAGGTAGCGTTGTTTCATGCCCAATCCAGGAAAATGAAGATAAGCGGTTTAATGTAGTAACCAACTACATTAAACCGCTTATCGTTCCCGAACAACATGGTTTCCGAAAGAATAAATCTACCGTTTCAAATTTAGCTGTGCATGTTTCATCTCTAACAGAAGATCTGGATAGGGGTTCTCAGATTGATGCGGTCTACACCGATATAAGTAAGGCTTTCGACCGTGTAAGCCATACCTTGCTAATCAGTAAGCTCCATAAAGCCGGTGTGCATGGAAATTTAATAAACTGGTTTTCATCTTATCTCACGTGTAGGTCGCAAAAAGTTTTAATATGTGGCCATGAATCAGAAAGTGTTGAAGCAACGTCAGGGGTGCACCAGGGTTCTCATTTAGGTCCAACCTTATTTTTAATTTTTCTTAACGATCTGGCTAAAGAAATCCACCACTCGAAGTTTTCGTTTTTTGCAGATGATTTAAAAATCAGTAAAGTTATAGATACCCCATTTGACTCTCAACAACTTCAGGACGACTTAACTCGCATATCAAACTGGTCCACAAATAACAAATTGCCGCTGAATATAGGAAAATGTAAGCACATAAAATTTACGAAGAAACGTTTTCCTATAAATACAACATACTCACTCTATAGACAATATACCCTTAGAAGAAGTTTCAAACATCAGGGACCTCGGTGTAACGCTAGCTAGACAAGGAACTATCGTTTATTCCGCACCTTCATCATCATCATCAGCCTATGTTAGTCCACTGCTGGACGTAGGCCTCTCCTATTAACTATGCGTATAGACGCATTACGGAGGTAAATGCCCATAATCGCCACGCTGGGCAAGCGGATTGGCGATCGCAGTAATGTGCCCACTATGATGACGCTGCTGCCCATCATCAATCTTGTAGAATGGTCAGTGACACTTCAATCCCTTAGTCGACTCTTACGACACCCGCAGGAGGAGTTGGGGTGGTGACAAATGTATTCTTACTGCCGTCACCACACGGACACTTCCGGATTCCGCACCTTGACAGTATAATAAAGCAGGCTAACAAGCTTTTAGGTTTTATATGGCGCAACTGCAAACAATTTAAAAATATTTCCGCATTAAAGACAGCGTTTTTCGCCCTGGTCCGCAGTTTGCTAGAATACTGTTCTAATATTTGGAATCCATTTTACAAATGTCACATAGAACGAATCGAAAGTGTACAAAAAAGATTCGTATTCTTCCTATCTGTTCATCAAAAGAAGCTCGGCACTCTAAATTCATACAATAAGCGATTGAAATATTTTAAAATGATATCTCTCGAAGACCGTCGTTGGATTTCAGACCAGATTTTACTGCATAAAATTGTCTCCGGCACTTTAGACTGTCCAGAACTTCTCAATAGAATCCATTGGATTGTACCACGACAAAACTCTCGAATCGCCAACTTTCGGCCCTTCTCGTGTAAATGTTATAGAACCAATGTTGGGTCTCATAGCATAATTCCTAGAATTTGTAAACAACATAATTTATTGTTTAAACGAAACAAAGTAGATATATTGAGTACATCATGTTATCAATTCAAAACATATTTGCACAAACTTAAAGCCAATGTCTAGTTTTAAAATTTTTACATGATTGTATTGCTTACTTTTTCGCTAAGTGTCGTCCATCTTTGATTATTATTATTTTTTTTCTTTTTTTAGTTACTTCTCTTCACTTGCAAACGTTGTAATGTACTTTTGTCTAAATTCACCATTTTGAAGCACAGCTTTGATAGTGTACCAACTATTTATAATAGGTTTTTTTTTTTTATGTGTATATTTATATAATATAAATCACTGTATAACGTAAGCATGTCGCGTTTGCCTGTAATTGGGTGAATACTCGAGCAAGCAAAAGTTGTATACTCTGTCTATATGTAAGTTTTTAGTATTACACCTGTTGGCAAACCTTAATAAAATAAAATAAAATAAATAAATAAATAATATCGAATAATAACCGGTAAAACCGGTTAACAGAAATCTTATAAAAGTTAAAACCAGTTCGCAGTCCCATAAATACTTAGAAACTTACATGCACAGAAAATAGCCATTATTCTAATTGTTACCTGTAACGTCCACATGACTAGATTCTTGCTCCGCTGATTCCTCGGCGGGCCGACTCTATAGCACACGAGGAAACTGACGAACCCGACCACCAGGGTGTACCAGAACAGGTACGTTTGGTACGAGAGGAGGATGCTGCGGATGTTCTCCCATATTTGCTGGAAGATGTACACGCCGACCGTCCATCCTCCTATTAGGACGCCGTAGGTTAAAGTTTTCTGAAATATAAATATTTATTAGGTTTGTTGGATGGAATGTTTTAGGGTGTGCCATATTTCACGAATTTTAGAATTTAATAACGCATATCTCTTTTGTCAGCCTCTGTAGCCTAGTTGGTAGTGACCGTACCTACTGTAGGCACGGTCACTACCAAAACCGGAGGCTTACTTACTTTGTAACAAAGCTGGAGGTTCCGGGTTCGAATCCCGGCGAGGGCATTCTTTGTGTATTTATTTATCATAAATATTTGTACCTTGGTCATGGCTGTCTATATATTTAAGTATCTATATGTATCTATTTATTATATATATCGTCGCCTGGTACCCACATCACAAGCCTAAATTGAGCTTACCGTGGGACTAGTTTGATATGTGTAAGATTTCCCAAGATATTTATTTATTTATACCCCCTAAATCGGTTCCTTTAACCCCAAAACACTCTAAAAAAAATCTGCTCATTCCTGTAACAGGAACCCGTGCCGACTTTCAACTGAAATTCCCATACAAACCTATGAAAAAATTTGGTCAGACAGTAAATTGATAATAATGTATTGTTTTTCTGTTCTCATCAAGTTAATTTTATAAAAAATGTTTAACTGGCAGTAGTAAAAGATAATTGCATAGAAAGAATTTAAAAAAATGAAAAATAATTGCCATTTTCACGGCACGGGTTGCAGTTACAGGAATGAACTGAAATTTATTTTCAGTGTTTTGAGGTAAAATAAACCGATTTAGGGGATATGCGTTATTAATTTCAAAAATTCGTAAAATATGGGACACCCTAATCTGTATGAGGCTAGAAGGAAATAATGGGGGAACGCAGCCGGGACATTGAACCTGCAGCTCCAAAAACGGGAAATGGGGTGGGGGTTGATGTGCTCATTACATCAAATGCTCAACAGCCCGCTCGATTCTGGCCGAGCGTCCCTCCAAAACATAACATAACATCTGTATACCTCGATATTTTTCTAGCACGAACGAGTAATTGACAAAATTAAACATCGAACTGTCGATTTCGATGAGTCTTATAGTGGTCGATAAATAAATATTTTGCCATAACCAGAGATCGGACAAATATGCGTCATTGTTAGCAATAATATGGACATGGCTCCAAAATTAATTGAATGAATAATTAAACGAATAATTCCTTGAAAATTGATTTCGATACATTAAGGTGACTATTTACAAACGTTTTCATAGTTACCAGTGTCAAATGGGTAATTTTCTGAAAGTGATTAAAGGATCAATTATTCAATCAACTTTGGAGCCATGTCCATATTATGGCAAACAATGACGTAATGTCAAGGCAATAAAGTCGTGTAAATACATTTTTGGCACCTAAACCGTAATGATATCTTTGACGTCGATTGTACAATATAGGTATTATAACATTTCCTTAACATTACTTTATTACGCAAGGTTATTAGTGGCTCATGGAAGACCTGTATACATTAAAAATAAACATACCCTAGGCAACAATCGGCTGAGATAATACACCAGCACCATGAAAGACGCTGACACTCCAACAAGCACGCCGCACAGGTAGAAAAACACAGGGTTGCCACTCAATGCGCGCGACGAAAACACGATGGCTGCTCCTAGGAACATTAGGAGGACTCGCCAGATGTCCACCCCTGGAAATAAGAGTTTAAAAATCAGAAAAGTTTAAGAAAACAAAACAATTCTTCATATCTCCTGATCGGAAAATTCTCGTACGTAGTTAGGTGGGTCGAAAGTTGCTCTTCCGTCCCCAGGGTCGAAAGTACATTTTCATCTCTCCTGATCGGAAAGTTAAATTTTCGTACGTACTTTGGCGGGTCGAAAGTTATTTTTCATTGAAGCTTAATTGATTCTTCAACTTTCCTCAAAGTCGAAATGAGAAGTAGAATGTTTAACTCGAGTTAAACTGACCCATTGACCCTCAAATTATAGAAATAGCTATAGGTACAATGGGCTACTCGACCCATAGTAAACAACAAAGGAGAATTTTGTTATTACCATTACCGGTAATGTGTGGATACTAGATAGGAAATTGATTTATGTACATACATAGCTTTTTACAATCACACAGTAACAATCAATATGAATGATGCAACAGATCTCATAATATTTATCATAGTAACAAGATAATAAAAAATAGTAAACATAACTTTTCCTTTACTGTACAATACTTGGAATGTATATTAATTAATTTGATAAAGATTTTTTTGTAAAAGAATGCATGTTTAAACAAACACTATGTCAAGCTCTTACCCACTCGCGGAAGGCTATGTATGTGATGTTAATGTGTGTTAAGTTTATCTATGCATAGTGACACATAAATTTAGAAACCAATGTTACCATACAAATATATTAACTTACTAATAATCTGCAAATCAATGCTGTGTCGCTGCTTTGTATTAATCGCCATACAAGTTGTATTAAAGAGATCTATAGCCACCGTCCTGTAGGTCCTCTTATGGAACGGACTGACCACGGCCCAGCCATAGCTATCCTCTGTGTACTGCTTGTACACATTGTCAGGGCTGCCTCCAATGTATTGGCTGAATTCCTCATTCTTTATTCTGATGTGAAACTGTAAGAATAAAGAATACCATTACAAAATTTGTGTTAGTTTTCAAAACGTCCCACTTTGTCACTTACAGTCGAAGACAAAATAAGGGGTATACAAAAACGTTCAAAAATATGGTCCAGTGCACTCTAATTCTGTGTAATAAGAACGTCGTAACATATTTATGAACGGATTCTTTCAATACTTATTTTTGCACTTGACTGTACCATAAAGACGAGATTGCCATGTATCTTCATATGAATAAACTGACAAAGCGGCTTTATTGCAAACGACAAAGTGGGACGTTTTACTAAACTCACTCACATTTTACAATGTTTACTAAAATCATACATATAAAAAAAAATTATAATTAAAAATTGCAGATTTGTAACGTTGTAAGATAAGAGTAATAGCAGTAGGTAATACAAGTAGTAATAGGAAACATAAATAAAATATACATTTGTATGTATGTATGAATTTACAATGATGTATGAATGTACAAACAAAAATAATGTAGATAACCAGTTTGGCAGGGTTAGTTATTTTCATGCTATTTCAAATCATCTCAAATATATCATGTCAAATATGTAGGTGGAGCATTCCATGAAAGCATCTACTTTTTGTCGCTTACGATTCGCTATGGTAGCTACCCTAATAAAATATGCTAGCTGCTAGGAAAAACTGTCAATCTTAAAGCCTTGATATGTTATTATTATGCCATAACTCAGCTTACTGATTTAATTTCTCAAAAGTATTGAAAAGACAGTGTCCCTTACGATATATTTCATGGAATGCTCCAGGTACAGAACCAGTCAAACCTCTACACATATAATATAAAGTCAACTAACTCAGAATTAACTGGTTAATTACATAAATTTACAAAACACATTGTGTTACAAGACTATCCCAAATTGTACAGCGGAGCACAATTTCAGGTCAATAACATTTTGATTTCCAGATTTAATAATATTATTTAGTTGGATAAGTTCAATAGAACGAAATGACTATTAACTTACCTTAGCAGTCTGCCACAGTGCTAAGATGTTCTTAGATGTTCCCCGGTAACAGTAAATGTCTATGTTTTGCTTTGTGGACGAAATATCTCGATCTATGGTCTGTGAACCACTCAGCCAGTGCACTGTTAGTAAAAAAATTTAATTAATATTTTATATACCTATTAGTAAGCCTTTTACATGAAAAAAACTATCCATTTATGTATATTGAGGAATGAGGCTGAAATTTAGTAATAATTATTAATACTATGCACAGGCAGCTTATAGCTGATGCGTGTCCGTTATTTGTAAGCAAAAGCTGACACATTGCAAAATGTTAGTCAACATTGTTGACACAAAATATTCCATTGTATAAAAAAACATAACCTCTAAATCTCATCATTTATCATCTCTTGAGCGTTAAAACAGAGTTTCTAGAAAATACAAATACGATTAAGATAATAACATACCATCGTACGCCAAGGAATGAGCTTGAGCACAGAAAATCACCAACAATAACAAAATTGACAAGCGACGTGATGCCTCCATGTTAATATAACTATTATTACATGTACATAATATTATTCCTTTCACTAGCAATACAACGCATAAGCTATTTTCATTTAATAAATGGGCTAAAAACTTGCTTGTTTAATTGTTTAGTAATGATACGAGCTTGTTCGGCGGTTTCGGTTTGACGTTTTAGTTGGTCTATTGACTAATGTCAACATGACAATGACAGCGTCCCGCGCATAATGTACAGCCATAATGATACTTTCCGCGATTATCGCGATGTGAATTGAATCGATATTCTCGACGAGAATCGATAGCTCGTAACGAATATAAACGAGATTTCGGCCCTAGCCTACAATACCTTTGCACAATAATGTTATTGCGCTACATAATTACATTGTTTAGTACTAACCCAAAAGTCTCAATAACATTAGTATATAATTCGTATAATGTAATTAATAGTAAGAGCCAACCTTATGTACAAATATATGTAATTAGACTAATAAAGTATACGGACTTATTGGTCCAATCTTTACAATCAGCTGAAACATGTTCAGAAGAATCAAGGTATACGGACTTTTTGCTCCAATTATTATAATCAGCTGAAACTGACATTTGTCTAATTTTCAGCATACCAAATCAACAATCCCACGTTACATTCAAATTGCAAAAGCCATGTCTAGGATGAGATGTTAGCGATCGAACTAGCGGCTGTTTTGGCTGCTCTCTTTGCTTCTTGCTGTTGCGCGTCGGTAAACTATTGCGGGACTGCATTGTGTGGGACGTCCAATGCTCACACGTTTTGTCAGTACAGTGTGAGTATCTCGAAGACCGTAAGGCATTGTGTCCCTGTAAATAAGGTCGGCAGCGCTCAATGACTGCAGACTCACGGGACCTGTTGATTATCTTATTCTCTTTTGCAACTAAGCGAAATCGGGCTGCTACCGCGAACTTAAAAATTCGTAAATTTCGAGGATTTGTTTCTGTTACTTCAAAGAATGTGTCAAAGATTTTGAAGTTCGCGGTAGGGCGGCCGAATCCCCCTATTTTCAAATTGATATGAATGTAGCATTTAAAGAGCTTCGTATGCTATGGTTATTTACCTATAGATAGCTTATATGCTTATTTGACGCAAGCACCAGTCCCATTTGAATCTCAGATTTCATCATTATCATCATCATATCAGCCGAAAGTCGTCCACTGCTGAACATAGGCTTTTCCCAAAGATTGCCACAATGACCGGTCCTCGTAGATTCTCTTTCTCACTCGTAGATTTATATTCTTGCAAACCAGGCCTGCTACCGTGAACACCGAAGTTCGCAAATTGCGGGGATTTGTCTCTGTCACTCCAACGAAGGCGTCATTAGAGTGACAGAAAAATCCCCGAAATTTGCGAACTTCGGTGTTCGCGGTAGCAGGCCAGATTTGGCAGTAACAGTGGGAACAACAAACTATACGCATCTTTTTTTGAGTTCATAAAATTAGTTTAAAAAAGAGCCAGAATGATTCTCTCTGTCTATGCCTCACGAGCGTAAAATCCTAGCCAAACTACATACGTATTTAAATATGGCACCAAAACAAAAGATGTCCCATTACAGGAGGGCCCAGGCCCCAGATGCTCAGGCTACATAGATGACCGACTCTCCAGCGAGGAGAAGGCCCGCGTCATCGCCCGCATGAACCGCCGGCGGAGTGAGGCAGCCCAAGGCAAGCTGCAGTTGCCGCCTGCCAGCAACATGCTCAAACTGGTAACGTGTTGTAGTATACCCCCCTTAATCGGATAATGGGAATATGCTTCCCACCTGTTTTAAATCTTGTGTCTCACTGATAAGGGCCAAAACCAATGAAATTTTGGTGTGACTCGTGTTTGATTAAGGGATAATCTGGCGGCATAAAAACTGGCCATAATTAGAATTATCGCCTAAAAAGGCGACATAATTATTAAAATTCTCGATGTGCAGCCAACCCTTGCGCCGTGTATTTGCTCACCACACTGACGACGCCATCAGTGTACTTTTTTTTGCTAAGCCAGGGAAATCCGTTACGGATATTCGCCGCCCGGGGTAACCGGGTGATTATGTCCGACTCACGGACTAAACCCCTGGGGTGTTCCATCGCTCGCTTATGGAGAAAATACTATCGGATCCCTGCATGGTGACATGCAGATCAATTCAGCAATTTGTCATTATCATAGAATACTTCGCTGCCATGACCCTGCTACCGTCTCATTTGACCCAATGTGGACCTTGCGACCCCAATTCACTGGCAAAACTGACGTACGAGTATGAGTACACAATTATAACGGTAAATTTGATTGCGTTGATAAATTTGAACACGTCGACTTCTAAACATCATCATCATCAGCCAATTGATGTCCACTGCTGGACATAGGCCTCCCCCAGAGAGTTCCACAAAGATCGGTCGTGAGCTGTCCGCATCCATTGGACACCCGCAACCTTTACCAGGTCGTCGCTGCATCTCGTGGGGGCATCTAATGGCACCACAAAATAAAAGATTTTTGAGTAAATCACTTCGTTGCATTTTTCTATTGTCTTTGACCATTCATTACATTTTTGTATGAAGTTAGAACCTAAAAACAGTTATATTTCAATTTTTTTCTAGCGCTGGGTAGAAGAATTGGCCCGAGAAGCGCAAATATGGGCAGATCAATGCAACCCACCCAGCTACCCAGAAGAACAAGATGCGTGCAGGGATTTGTGTAAGCCTTAATGGATCTTAATCCGTCAGAGCGAAGGCAGAAATCGTACTCGTACTCTCAGATTCCATGACTCATTATTTGCTTGTACAATTGGCTATGTAAAGTTTTCTGATTGCGAACGAAAGCATTAGGCTCTATTCCTCCGTAAAACTGGATAAATGTCACCACACTCACTTCAAGAAAGATGATTAACAATTTATAACAAATAAAAATAACAGGGCTGCATTTTCTTGAACCTTAAGCCGCCGGCTATCAGGGAAAAATATAATATTCATACCTTCGGAAAACTTTACATAGCCAATTTGCCTAATAGCAAATTTCCAGAGGACATGCAATGTTAGAAAAGGTAGAGCACCTAGTTTAGAGTCTACAATGTAGACAGGGTGCGGGTTTAATCCCGCTTCAGCATCGGATGGATTTGATGTTTTAGTAAAGATAATTTAGGCATTTCTCCTAGAAGGTATTCCTCCTTATTTAATACAAAATATATAAGACACTTTTGTGACGAAGACAGATGCTCAAAATGTAAGATTATTTATGATTTGATTGTGGTCAAGAATGCTAACGCGATCCCACGGCATTCCCACTAACAGCAATGCGGCGACGAGAAAGGGGTTTTTAGTTGGCCTCCTTCTCTGCATAGACGAGTGAGACAACATACCAACCCCAGAGAAAGAAGGAAAAGAAGTTCGGGGACTATTTGAGGATACAATGCGTAAAAGCATCTCCCCTGCGTAAATAAATAAAGCGCCTAATAGCGGCCCAACAGCGAACTTCGAAATCCGTCAATTTTGAGGATTGGTCTCTGTCACTTTAATCATGACAGAGACAAATCTCGAAATTTTCGAATTTCGAAGTTCGAGGTCAGCCTACAAGACCAGCTATAACAAGAACCATAGTAGGTACAAGAAATTATTACCAATCCATTTTATGTTTCAGATTCAATAACAGTAGGTCAGTGTGTAGCATCAGTAGTAGGAGAAGCGCCTGGCCTTCGACCCGAGTCTATGGTTGACATGTGGTATCTACAGGGACGTCATGATGCCGATTCCATGTATGCTATGTTAAGCTACTAACACCTCAGATCCGAGTGATATATCCCTTTACGACCGAGACAAAAAAATTCTAAAATATTAAGAAAAATGCATGTAGATCGTTTTAAATTATCTTCGAATACTTGTAAAAAATAATAAAAAAAATCAAATTGCCTTTTATCATTAAAAAAATTGCATGCACGAAAGTGACGTTCAGGATCTGTATGTAAATGCAAGATCTTGCAAATTAGTATGGACATGCCGAAAAACATTAACAAAACACAGTATTTAACGAAAAAACTTTCTATCATAAGCGATCTTACATTTTTAGGGTTCCGTACCACAAGAAGAAAAAAAACGGAGCCCTCATAGGATCACTGGCGTGTCTATCTGTCCGTCTGTTACAACCCATGTACTCCGACACTATTACTGGGCAGATTGAGTTGAATTTTCGCACACCTATGTAAGTTGGTGACCCAACGATGGATGTGGAACGTAAAAAAAAGAGTTATAAATATGAGGGCTACTTTTAGGGGGTAAATTAGAAAATAAAAGTCAAAATTTTTACTTCATGATTTCGAGAAGATAAAATGTATTATCAATGCTAATAATAATATAATGAATGAATTAAAGCGACGATTTTTAGGAATCAACGTGTAATAAACAGTACTATTAGCAATATATACTTAAACTGACTGTGAAAAACGACGAATCTAGAAATCACATTACATTATACACATTCACACAAGAAAAAAAAACGAGATTTACTACACATTGAGTTTTCCGCAGTAATTCAACAATAGATTTAAAGATGTGAACGAAATGAACGGGTTTTATTAGCCAAACAAGAAAATATTTGTGGTTTAATACTTAAAAAGCATATGCTAGAAAGCACTACGTCGTGCACAAACAGAATTAGCAATAATCTCACACCTAGCTTTAGTGATGATGTGAAGCTTCCGAAGATAGACATAGCAAAGTTTACCGGAAACTATCAAGATTGGACGTCCTTCTTCAGTGTGTTTTCATCATTAATCCACAAATAAGCAGAGTTTAAAAGAGCAACATTCATAATAGCAAAGCTAAAGCAATTCGAGAGATATTAGGTATGGACAACTATGGAGTGCCTAACCAAGATGAAAGTACAAGGTATTATTAACCCTAGTTCCTTGGATACGCTGATTGAAATACGATGAAATATGTATATACCTAACGAATTAGACGAAATATGTAACCAATTTTTCAAAACATATGACCATCTTTCTTGGTTTCATTTTATGTACCTGACAGACCGATTATGCATAATCGTGCAAATATTTATGATGAACGATTTACGAGCTACGTCCGAACCTACAATTTTGTGCACTTATTATTTATGGGCATATTGTTTACACAAAAGCACTTAATTTAATTCTAATTTGTGCTAAATAAAAACGTTTAACTCTTTAAGAGTAAATATCAATCAATAAATAGAAGGTTTGTCACCACAAATATACGAAATTGTGAACTTACGTGTGCTACTACTCCCACCAAAATACATCGCCATCTTCAACGCTGTCTTGCGACTGACTGATGCAGCCGCCCTAAGGTATTTGCTACTTTTACGTGTCGGCTAGTGTCTGCAGATTCGATCGTTACAGGTTTGAGCTCGAAAATACAATTTACTTGGTGACAGGATTTTTGCAAAGTCATTTGCAGGATTATATCAAACCGGTCGGAAAGGGTTATAGTAGAGAAGCAGGGGCATGTTTGATCATCATCAGCCTATCTCTGTCCACTGCTGGACGTAAACCTCTCCTATTAACTATGCGTATAGATGCATCAGGAAGTAAATGCCTATGATCGCTGCGCTGGGCAAGCGGATTGGCGATCGCAGTAATGTGTCCACTATGATGACGCTGCTATCTATCATTAATTTTCTATCAAAGAATGGCCAGTGACACTTCAATGCTTTACTCGACAGTAAGAATACATTTGTCACCACCCCAACTTTTCCCGCGGGTGTCATAAGAGCCGACTAAGGCATTGAAGTGTGTAATCATTGAATTTTTCACTTCTCTTCTCATACCGTGTTTGGACCAAGCACGAAAAGCTTTTTATCAGAAGTATATTTTGTATTACAAGTTGAACTCCTTATCTAATTAAAAACGATACTTCTACTTGTACAAGCTTTTAATAAACGGGCTCCAGATTTTATTATAAAGTGTAAAGTTAAAAGAGAAAAACTTCAGTGTCTTTAACTCTGTTCCAGGAACGACAAGGGTTTTCCCGCAGATTTTGCTCAAATGCTCTGGGCTGGTACATACTTAGTTGGCTGTGCACGAAGCAGATTTATGGTGAGTTTTGCAAAACTAGGACAGTACCAGTGGACCAAGATCCAATGGCGTACACTCAACGAATTAAAATCCTAGGCCACTGTAGGATCCATGTTCAAATGAGAGCCAGTATGGGATTTCTTACAATAATTTATTAAAAATCACTTTCACTTTACAGGCACTTGAGTGATATCGAATATTAAGGACCCCTACCTAATTTAGTTTAAGACATTCTCAATGGAATATCCATTATAGTTGTACCCCTTAATATGGCAATGTCAGTTGATGACTACTTACTTCTTTATTTTAAACAAACTAAAATTATGCAAATTCAACAGTAATTTCAACCTATTTGTTAGGCTGAAATTGAACCGCCCGTCACAGAAGGCTAGCTAGTTTCTTTGGTCACCTCCTTATTCGTAAACGTCTCCCAACTTAGCAAGCCACTAAGTATTTCGGTTGTCCCTTTTGGTCTTATCAATAATGTCTATAAACTATTGGTCTTTTTGTATCTGCCTGGGATTAATATTTTAGGACTGGGCGAACTGT
Source organism: Thaumatotibia leucotreta (assembly GCA_025490895.1). Taxonomy (NCBI): domain Eukaryota; kingdom Metazoa; phylum Arthropoda; class Insecta; order Lepidoptera; family Tortricidae; genus Thaumatotibia; species Thaumatotibia leucotreta. The sequence goes on along the minus strand of JALPQI010008411.1, from coordinate 17,529 downwards.
AACATGGTTTATCATCACTTGTAAAACTTCACCGATCTTTACACAGATAAGCCAAAACGGTCGGCTACGCACAGTAACGCGTCTGGTGTGTAACTTTGCTCCAAGGGGACCTGAGGGTCCTTTGTGGACCCAGGGCCCACCAGCCTCAGCTTGTCCATCTCGATCCTGGCCTGACTCGGCGCTACCCGGCCTTTGTACTTTTCGTGAGTTTGTTAGAGTTACGAGACAACATAGACGGCTTTGATCGGGCATGTACCGGTGTGTAACTTTAAGGGCCTACACCTACAGGCCTAAAGGCTAAGGCTGTCATAAATACCAAGTCCCACAAAAGAGCTATAGGAAATATAATTATAATTATCTACTTTTGACATACGGGCCTAGGCCTTCAATGAGGCTTTAAGGTTTAAAACAGGGATCGGATACCGGTATTTTCAACCAAACCGGTTTTGCCTCTAGACGTCAAACCGAAATAATAGTGTTCTCGTTTTCGGTTACCGGTTTTTAAACGGTTAATATGAGAGAACTGTTCTTCAGCAGGTTTTGTTTTTGTTGAACGAAATTAACCGGTTTCTACGTCAGAGATGTCAATGTCAGAGATACAACGATGGCTCTGAGTTTTGACTAGGAATATGGAGGTACCGGGTTCGATCGTCGTAGTAGGCAAACTTTTTCCATATTTGCGTTTTATAATTTAGATACCGAGAAAAATCGTTTTAAGAATTCATTAATATGCATTGGACACTTTACTTTAAAGGTCATCATCATCATCATCAGCCTATGTACGTCCCACTGCTGAGCACAGGCCTCCTGTCATAAGAGGGTATGGGCAAGTCTCCACGCGGGCCCAGTGCGGATTGGAGGGTTCACATACACCTTTTGAATTTCTTCTCAGATGTAGGTATGCAGGTTTCCTCATGATGTTTTTCCTCACCGAAAAGCTATCGATAAATATCAAATGACATTCCATACATAAATTCCGAAAAACTCAGTGGTACGGACGGTGATCGAACCGACCACCGCCTGTTTGAAAGTCGAGTGCTTGAACGACTAGGCTACCGAAGCTTCTAAGGTCTTTCTTTAAAGGTGTGTTATTGACCCGCTTTATGATTTTTCACGTACAGAGACCAAACTAGCTTTAAAATAGAGAATTAAATCATTTCCTTACCTATGTATCAACCAGGAAAAAAAAGTTATTCGACAGTTTGTGTCCGAGATAGTGTTTTAAATGTTTTTACTTTCAGCATTGTGTAATTTCGTAAACGGTTGTGACCTACTAGTCGTAGTAGGTAGCAGACGTTGGTCTTTCAATCTGGAAGATTCTGGGTTCAAACCTCAGTTCGACCAATGAGTATTTTGGAACTTATGTACGAAATGTCATTTGATATTCAGAACTAGCTTTATGGTGAAGGAAAACGTCGTGAGAAAACCGGTCTCTAATCTCAATAAGGCGTTTCCACAAAAAATAGTGCTACGTTAAATCATAAGATTAGGTTGCCAAGCGGACCCCAGGCTCGCTAGAACTGTGACTGGTGCCGAAATAACGCTAATAGGGTGCTGACTGTCAGCATTGCACAAAGTATTGTATTGTATTTAGCGATGGGCAATTTCTGAAACATTTCACATATTACACATACATACTTCTTATAATTACATAATTGACAAGAAACGTCTCTGAGAAAAATGTTACCGAATAAATTTCACTTAAATTTCATGTCACTTCTCCGCTACTTCTGACACCAGTAGAACGGATTATGATTATTAAATTCGTAACTTTAGGCGGCCTTTATACCTGTAAATTTTACGTAAGTACAACTTACGAAAAACTGGACGAAGCTTTGTGCAAGAATGAGATATTATCACTATCTCATTCTTGCATATAGCTTCGTCCCTAGATTTACGTAATTAACTTACAGGTGTAAAGCCTTGATTTTTTTCAGTTTTTTTTGTATATACAATATACAGGTTGTCGCTGACTATGCTTTATAATAATAATAATAATAACAAACATAAGGCCGCAGGGCAGCTTGTGGCGAGCTGTTGGGGAGTAACGACCCCACGGACCCGAGTGCTCCCGAGAGTCGGTCAGGGTCCCCGCCTCCGGCGTGTCTTCGTCGGTCGGAGTGGAACCCCAAGGGGACCCGTAGGACTCTCAGCTCTGGCTTGCCTTAACTGGCCGTCCAGAGAGGAGTCGTCAGAGCTATATGCTCCAGGGGTGGAAGTGTAAATTTGCGTAAGTCGCGAGTTGGTGCAGCGGCTGTCAAGCCACTGCGCAGAAAGCGGTGTACACCTCTCTACACTCCTGAGCCGCCTACACCGGTGTTGCCCCTGGCTGTCTCTTGTGACGGCATTTACGGGGGCCCATCTAGTCGGCGGCGAGTCACCGCCTGCCTCGATAGCAAAGAGAAATCATTGTTATGGCAGGTGTCCGGACCTCTTTTCTATAGTTCCATTTCTGATCCATCCATCCTCCATCACCATAGCCCATTAGTCTTTTCCATTCCTTCTCAATAGTCTCTATACGCCTGCTGGGACCGGTTTACGGATATGTATTTGTGCCCGTGAATGGGTTGCAGCAGGTGTACAACACAGCAAATTTCTCCAAAGGGCCTCTACGTGTTGGATCTATATCCCCGCGCAAGCCTATCAAAAAACCGGGATTTGTAAGCCCGTGATCCTTAAGGAGATACAAACATAATAATAATAATGTGGGAGGTTGATTCGGCGATCATTGTGCCGATAGTTGTTTCTGCGAATGGTCTCATAGCGAAGAGTCTCGATCAACACCTCAAGAGGCTCTCGCTAGGTGGTTGGGTCAAGGGTCAGATGCAGAAGGCGGTAATCCTGGACACGGCGCGTATAGTCCGGCGGTTCCTCTCCCTGTAGCCCTAACCACCGGCAGCTTGGGCCCGCCCCGCTGCCGGCGGCACCCTAGATTAGGTTTTTTATAATGTGTTTACTTGTTTTGTATTGTTTTTGTATGTTTTATTGTATTTTATTTTTATAAACCTATTATAAATTACCTAATCTAAGATGAAGATGAAATAAAAGATAATAATAATAATAAATCATTTATTTCGGACAATTTTTTTTTTACATCCATATGTTGTTAGTAACTTATATATAACCTAGGTATGTTAGTACGTATTTAGTTTAACTTCTTCAATTCTGTGTATATCGAGCCACAGCTCGAACTTGTTCAACCCAGTGCAACTGGATTGGGCAGTCATACCTGTCTGCAATGACACTCAGAATGCTGTTGGTACTTACCCTAAGTCGCTGCATCATCGAGACAATTTTTTTACGTACTACCGCTTCGAAACTCTCTGTGCGTGCTTCCGCGAACATGCTCGATGCGCTACACCGCCGAGGAAGCCCCAACAACATCCTGAATGCATTATTATATTGAATCCGCAGGGCATTGTACGCTTTTTTGGTATACTTCACCCACAGGCTGCTCGAGTACAGTGACTGGGTGTAGGCTTTGAATAAAACTATTATTATTTATTTGTAGTTTCGTCGTATGCAAACATCGAATAAATTTTCTTTTCTTTTTTTCTTCCCATGATTGCGGAAATGAAATTTATAATTAGCTATTGCATTTGATTAATGTCAATGTCTGACATACCGATTTATGACTTAATCACAATAAAAAGGTGAGTCTTAACATGCGATATCAGTGTATTGCTGGTTGAAGTGGCTGTTATAGATAAATAAATTAATTGACAAACTTGACACTTATTAACCAGTTCAATAAAGTTTCACGGAACGAAATAAATTCTGTTCTTCATAAATACCGGTAACCGAAATTGATTCGTTCTTTATGAAAACGTTATTGCTAATTATCGGTTAATGACAGAACAGAAATTTAAACTGTTTACGAACAATATTAACCGGTATTTTGAAACCGGTTCCGATCCCTGGTTTAAAAGATAAGGCTGAATGTTTCGCAGACCTCAAGCGGAACACTTCAACATGCCTCGTTCTAGTCTTCTCCGCTCTAACTATTAATAGACACATCGAGGTTCACACTTAAGGGTCATCCAACAGCAGTGGGCTCACTATTTGTGACAATGGATGTGAAGTGCACGAATGACTTATTGTGTCAGCAACGACCGATAATGGTTACTTATTGTTTATTTTAAAATTAAATTCATCTTATCTATATACTACTGTTTCTTAAAATAAATTCAGCTTGGATTAGGTATTTACACACTGTGTACAAAAATAAACGTGAAATTACATTCATATAATATAATTATGTGCTATTGAACTTTAACTAGCATTTTGCAAATAAGAGAAGTTCATGAAGGAAGTATAAACATTATTCCAAATTGATTTTTAGATCACAATACAACCTTCACATACGACATCGCTAATACGACGGTCTTAAAAACGCAAATGATTTTGGACACAATCTGGGAATTAGAACACAATGAATCTTTGAACTATCACGGCAGTTTGGACCAAATGTATTTGACTAAAATGATGGTGGCAACCATGATTAACCAAACTGAGCAGCAGAATAAACTTGAATCTTTGGATACTAATATTGAAGCCAAAATTGCAGAAGAGAAAGAAATAATACTGAATGTTACTGATAATTATATAAATGTTACTGACGATGTTCCAAACAAAAACACAAACGAATCATCTACAGCACGAGTTACCAAAAATAAATTAAGTACGATTGGCAGACCAAAATCGTACAATATAGAGGAGCTTAATGTAGTAAACAAGGATACTGAACGTAAGTCATGACAATGAGATAATGATTACCTGTATTTTATTCGATATGATGATAATTATGATAAATCCATTGTTACAGACGGATCATCAAGGTCAGTTTATAACGCTAGAGAAGATGATGTGTACAATGATTATGCACCTGACGACATTATAGAGAGAAATGAACAGGACTTTGCTATAACAAGTCTAACTGAAACAGAAAGCAATGTAACAACAATTGCGCCCGTTAAAATAGGTCCGTATACTTTTCTATATTAAATACAATGCTCCTAAATTTTATGAATAAAATGCAACCAAAAGAAATTAAGATAATAATATCATTTGCAGAAAGCACAACAGTAACTACTCTGGAACCAAGCAGCTCGACAACTTCAACAAACATTTTGGAATCAACGACAGCTATTGATTCAAATGTTATTGAAAACAAAAATATTTACACAAGTACAGAAACTGAAACTGAAAATCCTTTAGTTCAAAATGATATGCTCAAAAGATTACTAGTATTAAGTGAAAAGCGTGAACAAAATCCGTCAGATCGTAAGTGATGTTAAAGTGAAGAATATGTATTATTTTTGAATTGACAACGACAGCTCCAATATTATTGGATGCTCAAACATAGAATGATAAAGACTAAGATCTACCTATGTTTCTGTAGTAAATGGACACGGATCTAAGCGTATCAGAAACTTATGCGAAATAATTTATAAGGTGGCGTTTAGTCCGCTCTCTCTTATAAAAATTTCTAGGAACCGCAACTACATTTCTAAGGCTGCGTTTTACCAAACTTTTATTCGCTACGAAACGCTATAAAACGATTACTCTCGGATACTAGTGTTAAATTACTATGGAGTTTTGACATTACTATCCGAGACTAAGCGTTATTCTTCGAATAAAAGTTTAGTCAAATCGACCCTTAGTCCTTGTATTTAATATTCTATATTTCCAGTTGAAACGGCGCAACAACTAGAAGACGCCTTGGATCACATGGAGAAGGCTCTTGCTTCACCAGTCTCTAACAAGGTGAAAGGATATGAATTATAATGTCTGTCTTATTTATTATCACAACATCAGCCTATCTCAGTCCACTGCTGAACGTAGGCCTCTCCAATAAACTATGCTTATAGATAGACACATTAGGTTTTTTTTAATATGACTAAGGTAGACAAATGAGCTCTCAGCCCACCCGACCCGATGGAAAGCAGGAACAAAGTGATCCGTGGACAAAGTGATCAAAAATTCGCCTATGCGTTGCCTACCTTGAGGACTTAAATAGATTGCCTCTATTATCTATGCCAGTAATAACACTGGCTATCATACCCCCAAATCAACCCCTTGCTGTTTTTCGGCAGCAGTGCAAACACTGCTATTTAGCGGCAGGTTAACGGGTAAGACGGTGGTAGCTATCCGGGCGGACCCTGCACGAGGTCCTACCACCAGCAAAAAATACCCATAATCGCCACGGTGAGCTAGTGTATTGACGATCGCAGTAATGTGTCCATTATGATGACGCTGATGTCCATCAGCAATCTTCTATCAAACAAAGAATGATAAAGACTAAGATCTACCTATGTTTCTGTAGTAAATGGACACGGATCTAAGCGTATCAGAAACTTATGCGAAATAATTTATAAGGTGGCGTTTAGTCCGCTCTCTCTTATAAAAATTTCTAGGAACCGCAACTACATTTCTAAGGCTGCGTTTTACCAATCAGCCTATCTCAGTCCACTGCTGAACGTAGGCCTCTCCAATAAACTATGCGTATAGATAGACACATTAGGTTTTTTTTAATATGACTAAGGTAGACAAATGAGCTCTCAGCCCACCCGACCCGATGGAAAGCAGGAACAAAGTGATCCGTGGACAAAGTGATCAAAAATTCGCCTATGCGTTGCCTACCTTGAGGACTTAAATAGATTGCCTCTATTCCTCGAGGTGAGCTAGTGTATTGACAATCGCAGTAATGTGTCCATTATGATGACGCTGATGTCCATCAGCAATCTTCTATCAAGGAATGATCAGTGACACTTTAATCCATAAGTCGACTCTTACGACACCCGCGGGAAGAATGGGATTGTGACAAATGTATTCTTACTGCCGTTGCTACACGGCATTTTTTATTATAAGAAATATGAATAATATTATTATTGAACTAAAGTTAGGAATCGATTGATACAAACGTGTTCATAAATTATGATCGATATCATTGATAAAGTTTATGCACTATTTTGTTTATGATATCCACATGAAAAGGTAGTCCTTCAGGTAAAAATCTAATTTTACTCAAGTGTATACAGACTTGTTAGTGTTAACCGTCAAGGATAACTTTTTAATGGGCTAAAAATATCACAAATTTTAGGTTCGTCGGGATATACGCCCCCCACCACAAGAATCGAACGAAATCCAACCAAGAATCGAATCAGAACCAAATCCGAAGAGAGAGCTACCTCGACTCCCCAACCAAAGACTAACAGGAATCGGTGCCCCAGATTCAGCACCTATCATGGCAATTTTATCCAAATACGCACCTTTAATGAAGAGCTACGGAAGCATGTTCTCGCGAAGCGATGCATCGAACACCACGCGTAGTTTACTAGTTCTTGTATTAGGGTGCGTAGTTGCTAACATGATTTAAGCGTAAAATTATTCATTTTCAATTCAATCATCAATTCTACATCGTTTACAACTTTACACTCTTGATGACGTGGTCTTGGTCACCAACTCACCATTCAAGTTGATGGTAGCAAGCTTCACAAAACGCTGCCATTCTTCTTTATTTATGTAACTTTTTGTGTCACATTTTTCTGAAAATCTACAGCCAATATCAAAAATCGTACAGATTTAGCATCTATCAGCATAACTCCGGTTACATCTTAATTAAAATGACAAAGATATATGATCAAAATTCGCGGCAGACTTTCTGCTCAGTCCATCTCATAGGTTATGTGCGTAAATGTACAATAAGAAACAAAATTTTGTGAAAGACTTTCAGAATTGGCTAAAAGAAAACCTTCAAGGATCGGTCCATCTATCAAATGAGATTACTGCGACCCTCTATACTTCTATTAAGTTTCAATTTACGTCATTCGTGTGTTGTCGATCAATCTTACTGATCTTTTAAGATAAATATCAAATCGATTTCAAATTGATCGAATTTTACGAACATAATTAACTTCTTTTACTGTATGTACTTGGATAATAATTGTATAATTTTGGAATCTGTTTCTTTGTAGTGTTGTTGTTTAGTTGAAGTAACCCGATTTTGATAGTGAGACTATGAGTGTTAGGTTTCTAATGTTGTTTTATTACCTATTTATTAAAATGTATTTGCATTTACTGTATTTGTTTAGATTGTTTTGTTGGTAAAGCTCGTTTTAACTTTTTAGTTTGTTTCATTCATATTCCAGAGTGAAAATGTCTCACGACTCACAAATGCCTACTTGCGAGCTAAGTATTATTTCTACATATTCAAATAAAATAACAACTATACCGACATTGCATAGTTCCTAAATAATGCCAAAGGAAAAGGGGTATGCACAACACCTGAGGTGTTGGTGTTGTCATTTAATTGAGGTAACCAAGTTACAACAATTATTTATTCTGGTTACTTCGTGAAGCGCCATAAGAAATTTAATATGTAACCAGGTTTAGCATCATAGTGTCGCGGTATCTTGGACTTTATTTCTAAAACTGGGCCGAGTGTTTAATGGTTATGACTCGTTGCCGGAATTGGCAAAATAAGGTGTTTGTTGAAATGTCTAGATTTTTATTTCATTATCTCAAATCAAAGCAATTCCATGTTACATGAATAACGTCATAAAATATTAAATGTCATATTTTTATGTTGCCAAAGAAAAATATCAACTTCATCAGAAGTGATTATGAATGTTATGATAACATTGATAACATGTAACATGCCGTGAATGTCGTGAATGTCGTGATGTGATTAGTTGAAACGGCAAATTGTAAATTGAAAGTTTATTAGTCATCCTCTGGCCTATTATCGTATGAATTAAGTAATTGATAACGGGGTATTTACCATGTAATAGTTATTTATGCATATGAAGGTGGACTTATTCTGTAAGAGAATCGTTGATTTAAGCCGAAACGAGTCAAAGAAAAAACCGACATTTTAACTTACCTCTCCGAAACCACTGGTAGGCAAAAAACCCTAATTCACAGTTCAGTGTTGGTGTTACATTTCCATTCTTTCATTCACCACAAATAAATCATACAAGTAGATAGGAGCGCCAGAACTTTTGATTGTTTTTCGTACAAACGCCATACGTGCATAGTACAACATACTAGTGATAGACTTCTGTTCTGTACCTTTCTATTTTGTGCTAAAGTGGTCATCAAGTACGCTGTCAGATAAGGTTTTTCGTTGTTAACTAGTAGAGTATGCCACATTTTGCTTGTATGCCACATTTTGCTTTGAGAGGGAAGGCGTTTAAAAGTTAACCTACTTTTCAGTAAGGTTTGTGTTTTTTTTACGCATTAGTGCGAGATGGGGTTAAAATTTTATCAGGACGGAACTTCGGAGGGCCTGAAAAACGTCGTACGATACACGTACTAAAAGGAAATTCGTTACTCGTGTCGATTTAAAATCGCTCCCTTTGGTCGTCTTTTACTTTATTGCCACTCGTTTCGAGCTTAATTTTTTTCGCATTAATGTACTATTTTAGTCACTTCTCATAAATACGGAAATGTCATCCGCCTCGTAGCGGCGCCGGTCATCGTCCGAACCAGACATCACTTGACGTTAGTCGCCGACGGTTCGCGTAGCGCGTAGCACGCTCGTAGCCGCATGCTACGAGACCTCATTTCAATTGTGGCCATTGGACCGCCTTAGTGCCTATTCGCTGACGGAAAAAATTGTGCTTTTTTATATTTTGTATGAAAATAATCCAAACTCCTATTTGTATTAAAACAAAAAGGTTAAGTTTTTTTTTCAATTTTGTTTTCTGCTTCCTTTGATAGTATTAGTATTTCTTATGAAAAAGATACAAAATCAGAATCATAGCTGTTATCGAAGTTCACAAATAGCACAAAAAATAAAACACTGTCCTTCCTTCCTTTCACAAACAAATGAAAATCGATTCCGAAACATTAGCCTAGCATAATCAAACAAATGACAATCGAACTTTCAATCCGAAGCGTCGAAGCAACAATAACAATATCGCATCGCGAGTTTTGAATTCGAAAATCGAACGCTGACGTATCCCGAATTACAAAATGACGAACGATGATAAAGGTCCAGAGAGGGAGGCCAAAGGGTCTTGGCCTCGGAGGTCAGAAGATGTCAAGATCGAGTTTGGCTTTGGAGTCCCGCTGGGAGCTATGGGTGCCCACCCGGCCTTCCACTCGGCTTGGGATCTTGGCTGGTAAGTCACTATACCATTACTCATCCATCTATTCCATCCAGGAGAACTAAGCAACAAGTTCTAATGAAAAACGTTGCGATGTGGTACGAAATATATAGATTCATGGTGGTATATTTGATCATTCATGATGAAATAGACCATCAGGCTTAAAAAGTACTCAGGTGGCATATGATGCTCTAGCCCTCTAGCGTTTTCGGTTTATCGTGCTACCCGTCCAAGGGTGACTCATTTGACGGCAGCGTCGACAAACGATTTACACGGAACCATCATAAACGTACAGGATTATATTAGATTATCCTGAGTAACTTGAAGACAAAGGAAGATCGGTGAATGATATTAAGAATGATCCTGGGACCTGCAAGTATACCCCCTGAAAGAATGACCATATCCGTCGTAGGGACATTTTGTTCGCTCATCCTACGAGATCCTAAAGAATCTCTAGGAGCTTTATTAAATTTCAGCAATAAAGTAATTAAATCAGTGTCATAAAAACCATGCGTTAGCATTGTATAATATTGTATTCTCACAAAACCGCACGTAATTCAAATGTTTCCAGTGCATTATTGGTGATCTAACGGACAGAGTTTGGGCAAAAAGTAACATATTTTTTCGATGACTTTTTTTCGGATTTGTAATCATTGTTTCCAAAATTTGTACATACAAATGGCGAAGCTAACGGACTAATTCCATAGAAAAATTAAACAAAATACGCTTCACAAAAGACATTAATAGTAATGAATATTACTGGGTGAAATCTTTTACATGATAAAAAACCATATTTTCTGGATCTACTCATAATTACAGCCAACTTTTACTATGACCATCTTTGAAAAAGTTACCACAAAATCTATATCTCCATACAAATTGTGAAACCAGCTGTCGCTAGTTACAATCGAGTTGTCATTAATATGTATACAATTATCCATACCGATCTCTTTCAAATGTGTATACATATTAATGCACTCGACGATAGTAGTGGCAATTGTTTCTGCCGAATCCGATATAAGTCCCATAGTAAAAGTTGATCGCAATCATGAATCATGAGTAGATCCAGAAAATATAATTTTGTATCATGTAATAGATTTCACCCTGTATAAATGTATAATGCAATCCAAGGCTTAAGCACAAGTCCCATAGACAGCGAGTAGGCTATAAGCTATGACTGCTATGAGCTATAGCTTTTAGCTTAGCGGTGGGACCAACTAGTGCCTTATGGTGGTTTGGCATTTATCGTGTATGCTATACGTCATACTAGTTAGAACGTGACAGCAATAACGGAAACAATAAAAACAAAACCATCATACTGAGCTGGGGGGTTACCATGAACACGATCTTTTAAAAGCAATTCAGTTTAGGTTCGGCTTGTCAGTTTTAGACAGTTATTCCATGGAACTGACACATCGCGATTCAGATTAGGTCCTAAACTGAATCGCATTAGTAGATCGGGGTAGCCCCCCCTGGGTGCTTAGACAAGTTGCCAATCGCTAACGCTTAATCGTCAATCGTAAACGAAAGGCAGCTAACTGTCTTTGTTGCACTAATATAAAAGAATGACAGAGGGAAATCTACGATACGTTACTAAGCGTTAGCGATTGGCAACTTGGCTAAGTATCCTGGTCTTAATAAGGTCAGTGCGGGTAAGACCGTATATCAGGAAAGGCCGTCTACCATCTGATTTCCACCCCTGACTCAACAGTAAAAGACGCATTATGACGGACTTTTCTTAAAAATGAAATATGCTGGACTTACCCGTACAGACCTTAGTCAAAGTTGACCTGAAATAAATCAGTGAAATCACCATCAAATGCTCGTAAGATAAATAATGAATGATTTGAATTGAGCAATTTTCTACTTAGCTCTCCAAGGTTTGTCGTAATTTTATCATCAATAAAGTATACAAGTGTTCTTTGTTCATCGTGTTCATTTTGTGTCACGAGTACCTTTAATGCGGATGTCTAAAAAAAAGTTTATAGGCGAATTTAAATATCAGATATATCGTAAAACGGGTTAAATAGGAATGGCGGGGTAAAGAGGAATGTAGAGTAAACTGGTCTGTTAGCCCAGGACAAACAGTCCAGTTTAGAATAGCCGATTTGTTCATATGTGTTATTCTAAACTAGACTGTCCTGGGCTAACAGACTAGTTTATTCCTATTTACCCCGTCATTCCTATTTACCCCTGTTTACGGTACCAAAGAAATAATACCGAAGATTACCAACGCCGGAGGTGGGATTACGAACCCACGTTCTCAGCTTTCTGGGCTGATGCCTAAACCACTCGAACACTCCCTAGCCCATCAACTACCTGTATACGCTGTGCCAGAAGGACGAATTTTGTCTTACTCCATTAAGTTATCTTAGCTATGTTAAGGGCATAATCAGACTATGCTTGACAGAGCATGCTTGTTTGCTACCGATGTAAAAGTTTTAAGTTTCCAAGGCTTGACCTCCTTAGTTCGCGTGTGCTTTTCCCAATTACCCCATAAGTCGTTTTATATCGAACTTTTTGGTCTATTTTCAATCTTATTCTCTTAGCAATAAGATCCATCGTAATTGTATGGAGTGGACAAAGGGCCGTCTTGTGGGTAATTATGCCGAACGGAAATGGGCTAAAATTACTCGTAGGTTGTATTATATTATGGCAAAAGTACTTTAAATACTGCGCCATTTTCGCGTATGATTCGTCATTATTGCTTCTTAGAGGGAGAGATCCCGGTTCTGAATTTGTGACAAGAACCGGGAATTCCTGGTTCCGTTACTGTATTTGTATCTACGAACAAATGAAACATGGAAGCCGCACGCCATACTAAATCGCCTTTCAAAAACGGTCCTGAATTTTAGTTAACATGTGTCACCCCCTCTTCAAAGCATCAGGGTAACGAATTTCAGTATCAACCTATAAAAACTAAAACCGCCATTTAAAAATAGTTGTCATTGGTCCATCAAAGTTATGAATAGATTTGATTGGCTAAATTTATTTTGCATTTGTCAAAGGTGTTGCGCCGAAATATGCGCGGTGTTAAGGTTGTTCTTGGGGGCATTTTTGAGCTGACATAAATGCCATGTTATACTCGTATATACTTTGAAGAATATCAAGTGAGCTCGTTCTCTTAAAATTCCAGTAGCATTGGGTCGTAAACCACAAATTAAGATAACAAGTACTCAGTAAAAGCAGAATATAACCGCCTTAGAAAGTTAGTATAGATTATGGACTCTATTCTTTGCACAATAGACAACAAAATAAACAAACTAAATAATGGCGCTCATAACTTTTTCTACATTTTACAACTGCCAGGTAGTCGAAAAAAAATTGCTGAGTACAAAAATGACAACATGGTACAAATTTTCACTAGATTATCGGCTCTATACCCTTATCTTAACAATAACAATGCGTTGACCAAAACATAACACTTCCCACATTTTGCACTAAGAGATAAAAGGCGTGCCGCCAGGGTCGTACTCGCCAAATGTTACATTACAATTGATAAGCACTTGGTTTACTTGTTTTGTCAGCATGTTAATTACTATTAGGTTTAACCCGAATCCTGACTTAAACTGAAAAAAACTACTTGGTCTGTTATCAAATTACGATGGGTCACATTGTGGCGAGATTATCTGATAAGTCTTAGTGTCTAACTTGCATTCGCTTGTTCAGTACATGTGTTATTTTTTCAATTTCCACTGCTATTGCATAAACAACTTGGCTACGTTTTACCGGATTTTCTATGCTTTTGATTGGATTTTGTAAATACATTGCGAATTAACGACGACCTAATGTAGCCTAGGCTACATTTTATTGGACTTGATAATGTAGCGACCGTGGGAAGACGCTAGTACACCTAGCACAAGTGCAAGTGAACGTCGTTCATATGTTCACTTAGACATTGGTGCTCAACGAACTGTTTTGTCAGTGTACAAAAAAAGTGTTTGAAGAAATCGGACCATACGGTGCAGTGAAGCGAACAGCAGAGATGACAGAATATAGTGAGAGTACCATCAAAAGAATAATTGCCCGACGAGAACCGAAGGAACCCGTAGTGAATAAATCTAAATTTACAAGGATCGACAGCTTCACTACAGATTTAATTCAGCGGTTTCATTTATTAGTGGTTTCTATTCAAAAAATGTGTCACCCACAACAAGAATGATATATGAGGAGTTGACTAAGGATGGCGCAATATTTCCCTATTGTCAGGCATATTTAGCCAAAATACTTAAGCACTTGGGATACAAATATGCAAGTTAATTATAAAAGAGCAGGGGGAATTGAAAAAATAACACATATACTGAACAAGCGAATGTAAGTTAGATCCTAAGGCTTATCCGATTTTTCAGTTTAAGTTAGGTTTGGGGTTAAACCTAATAATAATGAGGGTTTTTGATACTTTTTCTGCCGCTATGGGGAGGTGAGATGGCAGCACTGAGCCGACCGTTTAACGAACTGTCAAAATAAATACGCGCATTTAATTTTCAAGTTTTCAACATATTTATAGGTTTATTTATTCTGAAAACCATTACTTTAGGCATATTGTTACCTAAAATAAATAAATAAAATAGTTCCAAGTCAATTCTCATGAAATTAACAAAGTTAAAGTAATTCTTTTTAATACCAGTGACTTTGCGCGCCTGTTTTATAGCTCCGTCTTCAGTTCGATGACCGTGTAATAGTTGTAATCCATTACAAAATCAATTCTCTTCCAAATAAAATAGAATTTCAATATTTTAGGCCCAGGTGCCTATGAATAGTATGAATCTGACAGTTGTCGAGACCAGGCGCGTACGAAGCGCCGCCTGGTGGCAGAAAAATTATCGAAAACCCTCATTAGCCAGCCGACAAAATAAGTAAACTAAGCGCTTATCAATTGTAACAATTGGCGAGTACGACCCTGGCGGCACGCCTTTTGTCTCTAAGTGCAAAATGTGGGAAATGCTATTTTTGGTCAACGCATTGTTATTGTTAAGATAAGGGTACAGAGCCGATAATGTAGGGAACGTTTATGGTACCATATTGTCCTTTTTGTACTCAACAATTTTTTTTCGACTACCTGGGTCGCGTTTTATAAAGTTACAATTTACAATTTCGCTGTTTGCCTCTCTTTCTAGCCAATATGTGCGTGCGTTAGAGAGGCAAACAGCGAAATTGTAAATTGTAACTTTATAAAACGCGACCCTGGCAGTTGTAAAATATGAAAAAGTTATGAGCGCCATTATTTAGTTTGTTTATTTTGTTGTCTATTGTGCAAAGAATAGAGTCCATTATCTATACTAACTTTCTAAGGCCGTTATATTCTGCTTTTACTGAGTACTTGTTATCTTAATTTGTGGTTTACGACCCAATGCTACTGGAATTTTAAGAGAACGAGCTCACTTGATATTCTTCAAAGTATAATTATGGTCGCAGATTTGTATAGAAAACCAGAACCAGGAGCCCACCCTACTTCATACGTTCATCTTCAAAATCATCATAATAAGCCGAAAGTCGTCCACTGCTGAACATAGGCCTCCCCCAAAGATTGCCACAATGACCGGTCCTGTGCCACCTGCATCCAGTGGACTCCTGCGACCTTCACTTGGTCATCAGTCCACCTTGTAGACACCCAACCCACGGCTGGGCTTATTACGTTATATAATTTACACGTTTTTTTCTTAGTAGGTAAGTACCTATGTAGCGAAACAGGTATACGCTTGGCGCGAAAACAAATCCAGTGCCAGTTCACTGGATGATTCCGGTAGCGTTCCAACACTGGATTGAATCGCTGCACTAGAATGCGGGGCACATTGCGCGTAGAACCGATGGCCGTTGGGGCGGGAAGGTTCTTGAGTGGCGGCCGCGTACCTGGACTGATAACCTGGTGAAGGTCGCAGGAGTCCGCTGGATGCGGGTGGCGCAGGACCGGTCATTGTGGCAATCTTTGGGGGAGGCCTATGTTCAGCAGTGGACGTCTTTCGGCTGATATGATGATGATGATGATGATGATGATGACTAGAATGCTACTAGAATAAGTTAACTGTGTTGGTGTTTCGCATTTTTACATAAGTTATAGCTTATTCTCTAAGACAGAAGATCCAAAATCGCAACCATTTTTACCTTGACCATAATTAATTGACGTACCTCCATTTACAAATTGTTTATTACCATTAGTCTAGACGTCCGTTTCTACCTAAATGCCCTACACTTGTAGAACCCTGTCATAGTGAACTGACATACTAATACGCTTACCGTCAAGTTTTACATCACAGCGAAAAGGTTCTAACTTTTTGTGTACGTGAAAGGGGAGTCCATATATCAATGGTATCTGATCTGAATAATACAGGGTGTAATTTGGTATAGCGTGAAAGTCTAGCCTTGGGGCTGGTTTCACGGTTCTGTAAACAATTTTTGACAGCAGTATACCCTTGAAATAATGACTGATCGTGAAGTTTATTTTAGTACTTTTTCTACCTGATATATGAAAATAATTAACTTCTACCTAATTTAAAGATGGAATAATAAAATATTAACGAACTAAATTTATCACGTAATTTTTTTTCTAGCTTTACTCCTTGCTTGTTTCTACAGTGTTTTTAGGTATCACGTAATTTATGGATAAGGAGTGCTCGGCAACAGGAATCTTATAGTGTATGGTATTGTCAAGGTCTTTTAAAAATATTTAGTGCCCCAGGAGAAAATTTATTCCTTAAGTCGGAGATAACATTCGGAATAAAAAACATGTGTCCGTCGGTCCATAAAATATTAAAAAAACGCGGCCTAATGCGAGTCGAACTCGCGCACAAAGTTCCGTACCATTATCAATTTATCTTAAATGATCACGTTTGTTGTATGGGTGCCCCCTTAAATAAATCTATATTATTCGACTTTAGAATTTGCTCTTATAGCGGCAACATAAATACAGCATTTGCGAAATTTAGTTTGAACACCCCAGCCTTGTTTGACCAACACCGGAGCCTTAAAGTGCATGCAGACCAAAAGAGCATTCGCTGTTCTATCCCTCCCTACTCTAAGAAATTCGATCGTTACACCAAACTTGATTCGTTGATTTCGTTGAGTGGTGGATAGAACAGCGAATGCTCTTTTAGTCTGCATGCACCATAGAATTAGATTTGGATAGAAGAAACAAGTTCATTCATTTGTATGGCGGCCGAGCGTGTCAGATTTTGTACTGAAGTTGTTACTTGCCTATGATATCTCAGGCCCTTGAGTATTCATATTTTTTTGTGTTCATGCTCTTGGCCGGTTTTTATATATCCCTAAGACCATATGATATTGGTACCCATAAGGTTGTTTTTTTTATTATTTTTTCCTCAACTTGACATCAAACGTGCCCATTTTCCGTGGTCCCAACTCTGACCCAGTACTTGTTGGGGACTTCACAATACAATACACCCTTGAATTTCTTCGCAGG